>VZSE01005852.1:1420438-1534687 GCA_013398275.1 Promerops cafer | reverse complement strand
GCAGGCGCCCCGGGCACGGCTCAGCCCGGGCGCGGCTCCGAACCAGCGCTCCGTGCCGCGCCCCGGGCCTGTGCGGGGCTGTCAGCGGTGCGGGCTGGGGGGCACCGGTCGCTTTCGAGGCCCCTTGCCGGGGCAGAGCGCGGTGTGAGCGATGGAGGTTTGAAAGTGCCGCCGGCAGCCGGGGCTGCGGGGCCCGGCCTGCCCAGCACCTCCCGCGCCCCGCGCCGCGCCCGCAGGGGAGCGGAGCAGCCCCGGCTCTGGCTCCCATCTACAGCTCCAGGCTTTGCCGGGAACAGGCTGCTAGTGACAACGTTTCCTCCCTCTGTAGGCATAGTTTGCTTCCTGATGTAACCTACAGAGAAGATACACGAGGAAGTTGTGTAAACGGTCAAAGATGCAAAGGGTGATCAGCATAAAAAAGTCACAATTTTTGAAATTAAGTTCTTCAACTTTTCAGAGTCCACAAACTGCATGCTTGCTCAACACATACACAGAGGCTTACTGACTTCAAACTTAAAACTTTTGACACAAGATTTAAAACAAGCTTTTGGAAATATTTGCGCAATCATTGCTGGTAACACATCACTCCTAGAGAAAACAGTGGTCCTGTTTCAATAATTAAATACTACCCATCAGTCAGTTGTGTCAGATGCCTCAGCTCTAGAGCTAAGATGTCAATTTCTCTCTGATACGAAAAGCTGAAACTGAAGACAAATTTTTCAGTCATGCTGTTTTAGATATTTAACTGGCTTTAGGCTGATTTTGAGCCTGGGTTGGGGAGAGGGGAGTGAATCTCTTGGCTCTGTATTGCAGGGTGTACAACAAAAAATGGTACCCCATATTGCACTGGATCACCGACTGGTGTCACTGAGTGAATTGAATCAGGCCTCTGAGCTGAGTGCTGTCCCAGTATGACTGGTGTACAAGCGCACATAAGACTTATAGGATAGTCACACAACTAAAAAAGCTTTGATTCTTAAAAACATTCTTTAAAAATTAGCTAATGAACCAAACATGAATTGAGGATAATGAGGACATAAGTGTGCAGGTGAAATCACAGCATTTTCTGCTGATGGTTATAAATACCTGAAGCTGACGTACAACTAAATATTTTACATTTCATATAGATCCTCATCAAGTTATAAACAATGTTTGCCCTGAAGATAGCTGGGGAGAGGAAATGTGAGAAACCTGGAAAACAATTTCAAGTCCTTTTATCCCCTATTTTTTACAGCAGCTTGGAACACATTTCAAGTGCATCTGAATCAGTAGGTTTAGGCATGAACCCTGAAGAAACCAGTTTTTTAATGAGGTTCCAGAAATTAACAGCTTTCTCTGCTGCCTGTCCTTTCTGGAGGATGCACAGACTACTTTCAAAAGCCTGCATTTTTAAGTTATTCCATAATGCACCTGGAAGGAAAAGCACGCATCTGGGTTAGGGCTGGTGCTAGTGAGCTGAGGAGCAAAACAGTCACAGAATTGTAAAGCAGAAAAACACACAAGAGAGAACCTTTTCTGTATTGTGGTTTGCTCCTTTCTGTTCTTTTCCCCCTGTGGTCATAAGGACTGGGATACTTCCTACTGATTGCTTTGTCCTGTAAACCTCTTCTCCCCTGTGGCTCAGCACTGCCAGTCAGACCTGCTGGGAATCAAGGCCTTACTGACAGTGCTGCTCTAAACTTCAGAAAAGGGAAGTCTTCCTTCTCTTTCCATTCATGTCAAGTGTAGTGCTTCTCCATTCTAGCATATTAAGGATAGTCTTGTTATGTCTCCCCATTCTGTACTGTTCCTTTAACATACACCAATACAAACACAGGATTTCAAAACCCTCTTTCTTTGGGAGTCCACAGCAGGATGTCCATGTGTTGGTGACCTTGGATGTAAAGGCTGCTGTGTGCCTGATGAATGGAGCTTGAAAATGAGACAGGGTAGCTGTTTGCATTTCATTCAGCTTCAAATATAAAAACAGCCAGACTCAAAAGTGAGTGAGAAGATTTTACAATTTCTTGCCAGTCCTTGTTAATAGTTTACAAGACACCCTTTATTTGTCATTTTTGTCATTCTTTAGAATGTGCAAAGCAAGGATCAGTTGGGCTGTGCTAAATATCTTCATGTGCCAAACAGTTTTATCACAGTTATCAAATACTTTTGGTTTCCATCCTCTGACTGAAGTTGGCTGCAATTCATTGTTGAGATTTTTCCTGGGTTTTAGTTTCAGTTCTTTTGTTCCTGATTGCTCACTTGCTGTCCTAACTTCTGAACTGCAAATGCAAAGCACAAATTCTAGTTAAGTAATTACTGGATTCCAATTTATCCAGAAGAGATGCTCAGTGGACTTCTGCAATGGTGAACTATGTAATACCACAACCAGCATGCTAAAAGGAGTATTTTTGGAAGCAAGCAGCTGGACTGCCTGGCAGAGCTGTGACATCCTCTGGATGCTCATGGAACACTGTTTTGTCCTGTGTGTACTGCTGTGGGGAACAGTCCATCTGATCACAGCTTCAGATGTCAAGGTATTCCAGTGGGAGTTGGGCTTTGCTCCGGTCCCCAACCTGCTCTGCTGCTGCTTCTTAGTTAACTTGACAGCAGCCAAAGTTGAACAAAATTTTGTATGGAATTCTGTGGCTTTCTGATAGACCTGCTTTTCCACTTTTAAGGTTCCTGCCATCAGTGGCAGTATAATCCCATGTATTGATCAAGGATCAGTCAGCTATGGGAGCGGGACCTGGACCGCCAGGACTGCTGCAGTGACAGGATATGCAGTTATTGCAGACACAGTAAACAGAGAGTACATGGGTGATTCACTATGTGGGAAAAGGTTCTTTGGATGACTCAGAATTATTCTATCTTGGTGATTACTGCACAGAAGCTGGAATGGCTCTGATCCTACTGAGTAGTAACTAAACTTTATATTTTTCTCTATATGTTTTTCTTCTATGCTTTCCCTTTCGTAGTCTACCTTGACCTTCCTCTTTTCTGTCCTTTTCTTACCCTACTCTGCAGCTGATGGAGCAGAAACCAACTCTGCCTCATTACACAGTGACCTAGAAAGTCAATAGCTTGCATCAGCAAATCAGTACCACCTGTGCATCTGCCTAAAATAGATTAATGAATTTATTGAAGTTTTGAAGAAGGGATTGGTTTGCTTTTGCTATTGCATCCTTTATTTTTCATTTTAGGTCAGTACATATATATTATTTTTTTTTTGAAGAAAAACATTAAGTCAAACCACACTGATTTATGCTTACACTGCCCATTTTGGATAACTGAATGCAGCTGAAATGTTGAACTGGACTATAGATCATAGTAAAAGAGGATGCATATAGAGAAAAAAAAAAACAAATCTAATTTTGGAGTCAAGCAAGGAATCTTTTTTAGTTTATTTTCCTACCTGACTTTTTCAGATTTGCCACAACTGGAACCAGAGTGAGTGGGAGCAATAGATCTCTAGGGTCAAACCCGTCATGCTCGTTTTTGTGATCCGGAGCAGTCCTTTTCCTGTTTTCCATAAAGTTATTGTTAAAATTCCATAGCTAGTTACACAGAACTGTTAAATAAAAGAAATAATCAGACCTGAATGTTCAGATCTCTCCTGGAAACACATTGTATGGCAGTGCTTGCAGAACATAAACATCAACACAGTGTACCTGCTTATCGTGCTTATCTTAATTCACTCCCTGTATCCACTGTCATGTTTGGTCTGTTGCCACCGTGCCTGTGGTAACACAGAAGCGAATCCTGAAGGCCCCAAATTCATCTTAATCCTCATCAGTGTCAGAGGGTTTAGAGCCAGATGGCAGAGCCTCTCCTGAATATTGACAAGAGGAGGGTAAGAGGACATTACATGAAGATGGAAGGGATTTGGTGGGAAGGAAAGGACTGTGCTGGTGAAAGGAAAATTAGAAGCAACTGACTGTACCAAAAAATTGGATAAAATATACACTAAGGTGCTTATTTTCAAATATACTGCACTTGTTCCTTTTAAAGAAAAGAGGTAAATTAAAACTGTGATGTTAATAATCACAGCTCTAGGAGGTTGCAAACTATTTTGTAAAACTGACTTACAAAAAGCCTTGCTTTTCCTGTATAGTAAGAGGCCATTGTTAAAGGGCTGACTAGAAAGGTTGATTTTGAGAGAGGAACACTGTTGTTCAGTGGTAGATTTTCTTAAAAACCAGTAAAGCATAAAATGCAGTAAGCTCACAAGAAAAGTTAAACTCTCTTAGCTCTCCTTCAGTAACTGCTCCTATACCCTTGAACTGGTGGAGCTGTCAGTCTGTGACACTCTGTCGGATAATTTTTGGGGAACTTGAAGAAACAGCCCAAAGAAATTTTAAAAATCACTATTACAGTTCTTTTGGGGTGTGTTTTGTTTTGTGCATAGGTTTGCACACAAACTGATCCTCATCCGTGAGTGGCAGCTGAGCTGGATTAGTGCCAAAGGGAGTTGAACCCTTTACTGGTTTCCCAGGAATGCTGGGCTCTGACCTGCTCACACAGCTCACCTGCCTCCCAGCCCCAGCCTTGCTCAATCTGCACAGTGCTTGTTGCACCATAAAGGCCAACCTTCAGGATACAGTTTCTAACCTAATATGCTGGGGTAAAACAATTAAGAATTTCTTCCTGCCCTGCCCTGTATGAGAGCTGCCTGTGGTACAACATGGTGCCAATACATCTGTTTCCTGGAGCTATGCATGAAAATACACAAGCTAAAGATTCCTTTGGGAGGGCTGGGGATGATGCTTGAGGATTATTTGCAATCAGGGCAACTAAAACCTTGGTTTTGCTTAAGTCCCAACTGGGGGAAGTGATGTTGTGTTGTGTGTGCACAGCTCCCTGGAGCAGTAGTGAGGATCACTTGCAGCAATGTTGTGACTCAATACAAGATTTATCATTTGAAAGGGCAAGAGTACAATTAGTCATCTTAATGATCCCACTTGACTTCTAGATAGGTAGCTAGTGATAGAAAGCTCTGCAGTGAAGGTATGTGTCAGCTGGGCAAACTCATCTGAGCTGGTTGTGTGCTGCAGACCAGGACCAAATATAAACTGGAGCCAGCAAACTCTGTTTACCCTCTGTGTCTAGCTACATCCAAGCCAAAAATGTAAATATTTGGATATTCCAGTTCTTCCTGAAATGGGAACGCAAAAGTGAAATTGAAATACCATTAATTACTTCCCAAAAGAGTACTGGAATCATTAAAGCTTTCCTTACCAAATCACAAAGCAATAACAGTAGTACTTTAAAATCCTTGTAAAGTAACTACACAGAGTCATTTCTGTTGATACCATTTCTTAAGATTTTTCACTTCTTTTTTTCCAGACTGTTCTCCAGGGGATTATTTTGCTTCCCCTCCGTGCCATATGCATCACATTCATTTTACTGCTAGCTTGGCTGTCTGCATCAATTGCAACTTTCTGTCGACCTGGAAGAGGATTTCTGCCTCTGAAAGGATGGAGAAGGTGAAAAAGTGACCAGTATTTCTTAAAACTAAGGGGTCTTTTCCCCCTAATAACATAAAGCCAGGGTCTAAAGCTTTTTTTTTCCTTTCACTCCTCCTTTTGATTAAAGAAGATTCCTCAGTTTTACCCATTTATATGAAGCAAATTTTTAATGAGTATATTTTACAACAATAGTGGACCTTTTTAAACAGGTAGATTTTCAGTTGTCTTGAGGCTAAAAAAAATTGTATAAAAACATTTATAGACTATCTGTAAACCAGGACTTACTTCAATAATAATCCTAACAGGAATATTTGAGAAAAGAAATTCATTAAGCAAGTATTTTGTAACATGACATAGGCTGAGCTGTGTAGCCTTTGTCATTTCTGCTATGCTATGATTCTGTGACAAAATTATATTTGACAGCTCCTCTCAGCTGCATTGCCCTTGAAGTGGTATTTCACAGCTGCTTCTGTGGGTTCTGGGTTTCAGTCACTCACTTCTGACCTCAAAGTACTGAAGTTCCCTTCTAGCCACAATGCACTGCAGCTGCAGGAGGAGGAGGTGGAGGAGACACAGGAGGTGAATTCTAACAAGACCAAAAGGTTCAGAGAGTCCCATGAAAGGAATGTGTCCCCTCCTGTGGGAATAGGTTCCAGTAAGGAAACACTGTCATTTAATCTTCCTTGTTTAAAACTGATAGTAAAAAAACAGTTTCAGTTACATAAATTCTCACAGAAAGGACATTAGATCTGCTAATTACTCCCCTCACAATAGTGTTATGGTACAATGCCATGAAATATGCCACGAGAAACAGTGTACCTGGGAAGAGGGTTTCACAAGGTGCTGTACACTGCCTAATCTTCCGTCAGGAAGAGGTGATGTCCCCTTCCCTACTTCCCCTTCACATTCTACTGGTGAGTAGCATTGCTACCCTGTGTGGGGTAACCCATTGCTGGTTAGAACTAGGAAACCTGTTAGGGGCTTTTCTTTTGAATTACAAAATAAATACTGACTGTAAGCTGGACGAGCTGTTCGTGTTTCTGTTTCCAAGGAGGATGATCCAGACCACCCTCTCCGGCCTGACGCGTACCGCGTACTTCGTGATGGGCTTCCAAGTTAAAGTGAAAGGGAAAGTAGCGAGTCTGCCAGAAGCCCCAATCTTTGTTGCAGCTCCTCATTCAAGCTTTTTTGATGCCATCGTTTGTGCCCTGACTGGAATGCCATCAATAGTGTCTAGGGCAGAGAATTTGTCAACTCCAGTATTTGGCAGTAAGTATTTATGAAAAAAAAAATTAAAAAATAAAATTAAAAGATACAAGTCAGCAACTCAACATTGGGCCAAAAGCTTTATCTCCTAAAGTGATTTTAGCGCAGACTTTTAAGCTCTTTAGCTTCCAAAAATACTGACAAATTATTTCCAGTGAAATTCCTATGACACGTTATCTTTTTGAATTGGTAAAAATGCCTAGAAATTATGCTGTTTCTTTTCAGGTATGAAATACAATATCATTTTGAGCTTGTTTTATGGTGAAAGCATGTTTTGCAGCTGCTCAGGCTGAAAGCTTTCTCTTTAATTCTCCTAGTAGTAGGTCAAAAAATCTGTTCCACTGCTGTCTTTTAACAGTGTAGCCCACAAATGTGAGTGAAGGTTATTTCAAAACGGACCCAAACTACAGTAGTCTGGAAAATACCACATTTATAGGATTAAACTTGCAGGCACTGTTATGGATTTTTTTTAATGGGAGCAAGACCAGGAAGGAATAAAAGAGGAGTTACTCAAAAAGGAAATGCAGGGAATGGAAAAGATCAGATGAGTCATGCTTCTATTATTTTCTCCTCCTTCTGGCACAAAAAGAATCCCCATTTACATTATTGCTAGAATCAGCTGTAGACTTTCTGCTGGCTATACAGTAACCCAGAACTAAACACAGTAGGCAACACAGCAAAGTGTTTTTGTAGAAAAGAAATGAACAGAGAATATATTGATTTTAGCTTAAAAGCACAGGATTGGGACAGAGAAGAGAATTCTTCGCCAGGTTTCTCATCACAAAGGTCCACACATTCTGATGCAGACTTCTGATTAAATGAGGGGGTTTTTTTCTGTAATTTACATTGAAGCTGTGCATGCTTTGTAATGGAAAAGGGAAGGCTAAAACTACATTTTGGGTGCAGTCTGCATAAGTTAGGCCTGAGTGTGGCCCGTGAGCAGACCCAGTCAGGTCTCCCTTAGAACCTCTGCTCCTCTGCTCTGCTCCCTTAGAACTGAGTGGAAATGCTTACTGAAAAATAACAGCAATATTATTAGAATGTGTTTGGGATTATATCTACTGTAAAGCTCCTCAGCTGGCAGGCTGGGTATGTCTTCTGTGTCTTACTTCCCATTTTGCAGAAAGAGAATAATAACACCCTTATCAGTTTGTTTGTGAGGAGTCTGTCTCCTAGTATATGAATAACATGTTTTTGCTATAAGGAAGCCTTAACCCATGTGTTTTCTAAGCACTAGTATAAGGCAAGGTTTTTTTATCTGTTTCACAGCAATTTTAAGTTCCCTTCAGCCTGTGGCAGTGTCTCGTCAAGACCCTGATTCACGGAAGAACACGGTTGCTGAGATAACTAGGCGGGCATTATCAAGAGGCCAGTGGCCACAGGTAATAAATACACTACTAACTTCTCTTCTGTCATGTATTCCTATTCCCTGTTCATTGTGCCATCACACTATTACAAGTGACCAGCTGGATAAGGTTCTTGAATGAAGTACAGAAATGAAGTCAGCTCTCAATATGACTGGGTTAAGAAGGGAAAAATCTGGTGTCCAGAAGGAGTTTTGTTGTGACAAAAGGATCAGTTAAATCCAGCCAGTACCAGTTGCTGTTGCAAATGCAGATGCTCTTGACTGTCTCTTTTCCCTTCTCAAGTCTTAACGTGCTGCCTTCAGTGTAGCAGATGAATTGCATTGGTATGTGTGGATCAGTGTTCTGAGGCTAGACCACACCAGGTAGAGGATGAGCAGTTGATGAGGTAGCCCAGGCTGTCCAAGATCAGTACAAGCAGTACTTTAGCTCAGAACTTCAGTTTCTCACATAGAGTATAGACAAAGTGGAACTCAGCTCTGTCTTCAGGTTAGTAACGCACTAAACCCAAGACTTTTAGATTGATCTGAACTGTGGAAGGATTTTGACATGGAAGTGATAGTTACTGCTTCTGCAGTGTTTCCCATGGTCATTCCTCAGCAGCAAGCTGCTGTTCTCCTTCCAGGTCCTGGATGGCTTTCCATCTGGAAGAGCTAATGGGGCAGGGGCTGGTCAGGAGGGAGGAAAGTGTTGAGGCAGCAGCTCTGCTGCTTATATGAAAAGCAGAGGCCCTGAATGGAAATCCTTCTTTCTTTGGAAGAAGAATGACTGGGAGTAGTTGTGCATTTACTGACACCTCATTTGGGAGTGCCTTTCTGCTTCCTTCTTGTTGCATTGACTCTGGTCTCACATTGCCTTCAGATACTACGAATACAATGTCATTGCCATGCTGCTGGACAAATCCAGTCAGTGATAAGACCTTTCTCCAAACTTCTCCTGTGCAGATTGGTGTATAAACTCATGCTTTGTGTTTTGAATTACCTTTTGACTTGTTTTCTTGGGGGTTAATTTACTTAAAAACAGAAAGTGACTGGTTCAGTAGCTGAAGTCACAAGGTCTCTTTAGTCATAGTTGGATACCCCCTAAATGACTAAGAAAAATTAAGTTTTCCTTCACTTTTGTTCCACTGAGTGGCTTTTGAGGAAAATTAAGAGGCGAGTGAAGATAGGAGGTATCCTCCTTCAGTAGGAGGTATCTGTGACAGCTAGACCTGCTGTTTACTGCTCTGCTGTGTCGCATCCGACGAGTGCGACCTTAGGACCGGACCAGCCGGGAGTTGTGGGGCAAAATAAAAGGGATGGGAACAACTAAAGGGCTAGAAATTGAAACCTTTAACACAAGGACAAATAAAAGGGGGTGCACAAGGGCGCAACATAAACCGAAACACCTGCTCACAGCTACCTCTGAGAAATAAAGTCCTTGCTCCCTAGAAGTCTGATGTTTGCAGGTCTATGTAGCTCCTTTAAAAGACCCTGAAATGGTGTTGAGCACACACTATATAGACTATGATGGAATGGTCTAGAAAGCTTCTAGCCAATCACAGACTGTTGTGTAGTCTCTGTTTGCATGGTCACTCCCAGTTGTTCCCATGATCCTTCTCCTTCTCACCATAGCCTGACTGGATGTTATCTATCCTGGCTTCTCAGTGTCCAGGGTCCAGTGTTGTTGCCTGCTCTGTGGCTGATCCACAGCCCATCCTCTCCAGGATGGACTGCTGCATCACTGCTTTCTGACCAGTCTCTAGAAACAGAGACCATTCAAGCAGGGAAGACCAGCACTTGCAATTTTGTTTGTAATGGCATTATTTACACATTTCATATATTTTTACTTCATAAGTACCTTTCTAAAAGCTTTTTTAACATTTAGGGTATTTGACTCATAAATGTATTTTTCTCTGCTGCTCTGAATAAATTTAGAGCCTCCATTATGTTTTAAAATTTGTCAGTTAGACATGCACATGCCAAATTTTTTTTAATACTGGCCTTACAGACTACGCTGGTGTTTATGGTTTGCTGACCTGTTATGGGTATCAGGCCCTGGTACACCTGATTTCCACTGAAAGCAGCATGGGGAGGAAAGGGAAATGGGCTCCTGCACCAGTGCTGCACTTGGGATGAAGCCTAGATATGTATTGTGGCATAAATAGATTATGAGTCGAGTAATCTGGGAATCTCCAAGACTGAGTCAGCAGAACAACTGAGAGTGTCACTGGGTGACTCCTAGTCCTGTACCCTGGCCACAATTTCTGATTACAGGATGTGTTGTGGAGGACTGGCAGTTGCCTCTGTCATACCCTTAACAGTCTGTGTCTCTTGGGTGTGACCTGCTGAGGCCTCTTTCACAGCTAGCCTTGACCTGTTCATTCAGACTGAAGTGGGAGCACACCTTGAACACTGATCCAGACCATTTTGTGCTGGAGTGTTTTTAGAATGCTGCTTATGATCCTTTAGTGTTACGAGAAATACAAAGCTTGTGTCCCATAGGGGCCAGATTCAGTGTGTCACACTGCAGTTCACAGTGCACTTAATGTTCTGTCACAGATACTAATTCAGAAACATTCTGGGTGCTGCTGTGTCTGAGTCACTGGGGTTCAGAGGCTGCTGTGGTGTGTAATGCCTTCAGAGCTCTGCCTCGAAGCACATGCCTTCTGTGCCTTTTGCTCTGCTGCTCAAGCTGTGATCTCATCACAGCTGGCATCTCACTGACAGCATCTCTGCCTGTAAATGCCCAAGTACCTCATGCACTTCCTTTCAGACCAGACTCCTATATTTATACACCCAGCAGCTCAATAAGGAACTGCTGTCAGGGGAACAATTCTATTATTACCAACACTAAAATTACAAGTGAAACACTTAAAGCCTTTTGTACTGTATTTCTGAACTGATAAAGGCCTTTCCCCAGAACTTCTTTCTTGGAAAGCATTGGTTTCCAAATCAAGATTGACCAGGTTAATAATGTTGTGAGCGTCCTTCATTAATATGTTTGTTTCCTTTGGAAACAGTAATGATATCCTTGTAATACAGTACAACAGGTCACAGAACTTGCATAAGGTCAGTGTGTGCATAACAGATACTGAGGTATAATCCTTTTATGAAATACACGTGTGTGTATATGTTTTTTCTCTCTTTAAATCCAAGATACTGATTTTCCCAGAAGGCACCTGCACAAACCGATCTTGCCTGATCACATTTAAACAAGGTGAGAGATTTTATGCCATTGTTGTCGGAAAAAAAAATGTGATATTAATTTGATAGTTGTAATAAGGACTGAATTTTTGAAGGTACATTATCCACAACAGGGCTATTGTAATCCCTTACAACATTAAAGTTTCATTTTGAGTTTAGTGGCACTAAACCCACTCTTTTATACTAGTCAGCTTCTCTGGTTTGTGCTACTGTGTAGGATGCAAAATATCTGTGAAGTACACAATTAGTTAGTTGGGGGATTTTTCTGGGTATAGTTTTCATCTAATTTATTTACTCAGAAACTCAACTGTGATTGTTATGAGTTGAATGTATGAACTTACTCACATGATGTTCTTTTATCTCAGCTAACAGTTGGGCTGTCTTAGATTCCTGTAAATTTTGCCATGCAAGACTTAGCAACCAAGTCACAAAATGTCTTTGCGTAGTGCTTAGCAAGCCAGGACAACAAATAATTTTTAACACAGAAACATACTTCATTGCACCACTGATCATTAGATTGTTGTGCTGCCCTTCAGTTAAGAAAGGAGAGCAGCCTGGCTTTAACTGTTTTACAGTGTTTGGGGTAGAAGTGTTGCAAACCCATTACTACGTGCCCAGATCCGTAGCACTTGTGACGATCAGAACACAAAATGATTCAGAAAATGCTCAAAAGCCTTGTGAGCATCTCATCCTTTGAAATTAATGCCTGTCAGTGGGGAGATAATGCACAGAAACTGAGTTTGAACAGTCCAGGGATCTTAGGCAGCTTTCTCCTTGAGATGGAGCCGAACCCTTTTCTGTCCTGTCATCTTGCTGGTTGTGCTGCTGATTTAAAAACAAATAAAAAACCAAAACCCCAACCTACAATATACATAAAGCCCAAATCAAACGACAAACAAAAAGCTGAAGTAGAACACTTCTCATTTTCCTTGCATTTTTAAAAATGTCTCCTTCCAGGTACTGTTGTTTGAAATAAATCACTTAAAGCTCTCAATTGCTGTATTAAGCTTAGTTGTAACAATTAGTTCTAATTTGTGGCTGCAGGTGCCTTTGTTCCACGAGTCCCTGTCCAACCTGTGTTACTCCGGTACCCCAACAAGCTGGTGAGCAGAACATTCTTCTGTTACTAACTAAAAATACAGAAGGCAAAAGGCTGACTTAAGTGGTACCTACAATAAATACTTGGCATTGTCACTGAAGAATATACTGTCCCAAGCTTTAGCATTAAAGAGATCCTGGAAGCAGCCAGGCTTAAGTTGCTGTTCTGACTGTGAAAAATTACTGCTGGGCTTCTTAGCTAAAGAGGGGAGATAGAGAATACTGCAGCGGAAGTTGGAAACTTCCTGCAGTGCCACAGAGCCTGTACTTTGAAGTCTAAAATGGACACAACTTCCCTATTAGTCATCATTTTTTGGTTAACCTCAAGATAGCCTTACTGCAAGGAGACTTGCAGAGTTTCTGAACAGAAGCAGAGCTGAGCCATGCAGTACATCCAGCACCCCTCCTCAGGAGAGCAGCTTTGCAGATGTTCTTTTCATGCAGCATTCCTTGTGCAGCTCCACTTTACTCTGCCTGTAAGGCTGGGACCTTTTCAACTTTTTTTAAACTACCTGGTCATCCAACAAATCCAGAAAAGACCAAACCTTCACATTCGTAATGTTTTGTTAGGATTAAAAATATGGTTGTTATTGTTACTTGCAAAGACTCCTTTGTGTAATTCTCTTACAAATGAATGTCAAAAGTGAAGCACTCAAGGGGATTGGTACCACATTTCACTGATAAGATTTAAGGATCTGCCAGTACACACTGTAAAAATAATGTATAAGAAGTAATAAACACAGAGAGTGGAAAAAAAAGAACGAAGTATCAAAGAAAAAGCATGATAAATTATGCAGAAATGTCCTTAAAATAAACTAAATGAGACATATTTATGAGAATGCCTCTCTAAAGGGAGTAGTAAGGCCCACTGACAAAAGTCTTACTAATTTTTTTTTTCCCTACTTCTGTTGTTTAGATCAGAGTGAATGATTTACAATATCTAACTAACTATAAATGTTACTCCCAATTGTTTATAAAAGTCTGCTATGCTTACTTCCAAATTTTTAAGGCAAGGAATCCTATTTGCCTTAACACCTTTATTTATTTTCACTACAGACCTATAAAAATATCATCCACTTATACTAAACTTGTGCCTGTTTTAAATTGTAACTTATTTGCTTGCTAACTTTCATCTGGTTTTGTCATACATTTCTGTGTTCTATTTTTTCCTTAGGATACTGTGACCTGGACATGGCAGGGCTATTCATTGTAAGTTTCTTAATCCTACTGAAAATGACATACAGAAATTTTTTCCCTGTTGCTAAACAGTCTGCCAAATAGATTCCACTAAGCCAAGACACATGTTCTTCTAGATCTGTTTTTATGAGGGGTAAATACCTGGGGATAATGCTGTCATGCAGTAGATTTCATATCTCAATGGCTAGAGAAAGGGTTAGCAAAGGAAAGTATTATTTCCAGTTCCACCACTCTCTTTTTTTCATTTTCTCCTGTGTCGCACATGACAGTAGAACAAAGGAAAGAAAAGTATTAAAGAACCTTCACAACTGCACTGAAAATATGTATGGAAAATACTTTTCACTTTACAAACAGTCATTAAAATGTGCATTTTCAGAATCCATATACCACCTTTTCATGTGGAATATGCACTGTATCTAAGTACAGTAGTCCTGATTTACCAACTAACATTTGTAAGGCAGCTAATTTTGAAACACATCTGGGCTAGTGGAACAGATCATAAGCACCTTTTAAGCTATCTTTATAAATAAATATATATATACACACTTTTATACATAAAATGCTAACATCTGCACAGTTAGACAGTGGATTTGATGAAAATGTCTGTTTCAGTTTCCCACGATTTTTTCCTGATATTACTACTGCTGATACATTTATCAGCTTACTGAAACTAATGAATACTGCAAATTCAGTACATACTACAGATGTCCTCTATGGAGGATATACACTGAAAGATTAAAATAGAGCTATATCTTCAGTTGTGATAGGTGGAGTAGGAATAGGCAAAGAAAGAAATTAAGTCAGAGTTATTCCTGTGGGAGGGAGGAGGCTGCCCATTCACTCAGAATGGAGGAATGCTCTAAGCCTGGGGGCTGGATGGTGAAGGCTCAAATCAAAACCTGTGAGCAGGTGCAAGGAACTGCTTAGCAAAATCATGAGGAGAGAAGGGAGGGATGGAGAAGAATCCATAGATTCTTAACAAAACTAACTGGAACCAGGAGAAGAATATTCCCTGCACAAACATGCAGATCACAAAATGCAGAACTGTCTCCCTCTCTGTAAAACTTCCTGGATATTGCGGCCGGGACGGGACAGTGCCAGTCTCCTCCTCAGAAACCTCCTGACACGGTTCCTGCTTTCACTTACTAGTTCTCTCTTACTTTTGTGCCTTGCTGAGAGTTACCTGATGTTACCTGTTAGAAAAGCAAGTATCAAGAGTGGACTTTTGCAGAAGATAGACAGGATCCCATAGGTTCTCTTGCCTTTTCCCTTTTCTTTTTTATTTTGTCCAAAGAACAGAGAAAGACTGCTTGAAAGTTTTCTATTATAATACACCTGCTGTAAAGATCAAATGTGCATTTCTGCTTAAGAATCACAGTGAAAAGAGCAAGCTAGAAGTAGAAATGACTGTGCTTATCCTCTTTAGCAGTTTCTTCCTCCCCCTAGCTTATTTGTTCATCCTAAAATTTGTGACTTTTAAAAAAAGCACTGATGGTCCTGACCCCACTGGCACTTCATTAACACATCTGTGTAAATGTTACTGTAATTTGCAAAATGACTGGCAAATACTAACAAATCCAGTTCTACATAAGGAAGTTACTGGCCCTATTTTGCAGCTGAGAGAATAAAAGATAAAGTTACTTCTCAGAATCAAAGCTCTAAAAGTTTAAAATCCCGTGTCCATGGACCTCGTTAAAGAGAGGGAGACATTTTACTGGCCAAAGAGCTGTGCAGAATTGTTAATGTGCATGAGAGCAGACAACAAGCTGCCTGCCCTGTGAGCAAGCAGGAGCTATATGCAGAAGCCCTGTTAGAAAAAATGTGAAAAGTAACTTTTCGGGGAACTTCACTGCAAGGTACTTAAAAATCTTGGAAGTACTGGCTTTGGTTTTTTGTACTTTAAAATGCTTAATCTACTGACATGCAAATACTTTTTTTTTAAATAAGTAAAATTTATTTTTCTTCCTCTTTGCCTGCAGTAAAGAGCTGTGCATAATGACACTGTGTCAGATCTTCACAAGAGTAGAAGTTGAGGTAAGAATTGGAAATATTTTTGTACTAAGATTTAGCAACCAGGGAATTTCTGCTTTGATATAAATGCATTACTCACATTATTAGTTAGTTTTAGTGAACAATAAAATGTCTCAGAAACAAGAACAAGCATCACAGTAAGTAATAGATTTAATTTGCTGTCCATATGTATGTATCATTCTGATGAGTTTCTAAGACAGCTCATGCATTAGACACATATTTGTAGAAGGTGTAATCAAGAGATAAGTCTCCTAATAATTTTGTTCAGTAGGGCATAGCTATGTGATTTATTTACATGGGAGCAAGAAACAGTTAATGCAGCCCTTCCCATAGAAGGAAGAGCTTAGTTTTCCCCTAGTTCAGAACAGAACTCAAACTTGTTAGAAAATAAATTCCATGTTCCAAGAGATGAAACTGAAACATTAAAACATCTGCAGCTTTCACAGCAGCATGTGTCCCCAAAATGAAACTAATTGCTTAGTGTCAGTGCCAAAGCCTTTCAGTTTCTAAAAAGAGAAGGGACACATTTTTCTGTGGAAGGAGGGAATCCAACTACTTCTTTTAGGAGTGGACATTTCTGTTGCTGTCCCATCCTGTGAGCAAGTAGCCTCTCCACTCGCAGCAGTCTGGCACTGCCTCTACCTGCTGTGCAGGAGCAGTGATGGGCTCCAGGGCTGTGTGTCCGTGTCCAGTCCAGCTCTAACACACTGGGCTACTGAACATGAAACTGAGCCTGGCAGTGAGTTTTAGGGCTGCAGAAAATACAGCATTTGGCAAATGCTGTAAGAAGAGAGACTAAGTCACAAGCAGATCAGAGAAATATTTTTGCTGCTGAAAGGGGTGTGAAGAATTTTCCTGACAGGAAGATGTACTTGCCACTCTCCAATAGATGAGCAGCTGAGGGTGTGAGATCATGCAGCCGCTGCAGGAGGTCAAGAAACCAAATTCTTGCTCCTCAGCTGTTGTTTCTGGCAAACAGGTTTTGTGAATAATTGCAGAGGGGTTTCTGAAGGGGATGAAGGTGGTGTTTAAGCTGCCAGGAATTTACGTTGCTCTGTGAGCAAGACCTCAGCCTCGGGTGAAGTAATGACCACTTTCAGAACCGTGACCACGTTTGCGTGGATAAGCCTGGAGTTACGACTTCACCTCACCCAGGCACGTCAGAGATTTCTGTGTACTGTGTGCCTGTGCTTTCTCAGTTTAAGAGTTAGGTGACTTCTGAAGGGGACTTGTAATAGCTAGGGACCTATTTCAGACCTTGAACAAAGCTGGCAACTGCTTACAGAAGGAATGAAATCTCAAATATTCCTGTGAACAGCTGGACTTCTCTCCTTACAGGGGAGACAACTTTTAATTATAAACAGAAAATTGTTACGGTAATTTGACAGACAACCAATTCCATAAACTCACTGGTTTTAATCATAAAGAGAAAGCATTCCTTAAAAACAAACTTTAAAAAGCTGTTCAGGACAAACTGTGTTTATGTGGGACAGTTAGCACTATAATAATGCATCACCAGCAACTGCAGTATAACTAAAGCAACATACGGGCACATAATTAACATCTTTCTGCCAATGAACCATGAGCTTATTTTGGAATTGTTGTATTCTAGGAATTAAGGGCAGGGTGCAGAGCAGCAGAACTCAGATAAATGATAACCATAGCTGGGAAAAGGCACAGTAAACAGGGCTGTGAGCTAACACTGCAGAGTAAAGCACTCCTCCACACACACTCTACTTTGCAAACAGATGCTGGTTCATGCCACAGTAGATAATAGTTCATCTGGAGGCTATTTTAGTGAAAAGGTACTTCCAACTTCTTACATATTAATACTGAATCCTCAGTAGTAAACATGTTTGCATTTAGATAACTGGGGTGTTTCCTAGGTGTGGTAGGAGAGGGGATTTTTGGGATTTTTTACCTTCTGCTTGGAGTACCAAAACTGTATCCAGTTAGTGTGCTACTTACAACTCAGAACTATGATTCCTTAATGTTTTTGTCAGGGAGGAAAAATGTACAGGAAATTTATCAGTCACATGCTGACAGATACAATTAACAGGTATGAGGTGGGACTGCAGTATGTATTTAAAAACATTAAAACTCTCACATACACTAGTCCAATATATAACATCACTTATAAAGGATCTTTGGAAAGAAGTGTACAGTATTTCAAACTCACATTCTCACCAGTGCAGCATTTAACCTTTTAACTACGTATGTATTTATTATACTTTCCTTCTTTGGGTGGTTGATTTTACATATTAAAGAAGCTTCTACCAATCCTTAAGAGGTAGTTTTGCAGTAAATCTCATTTTTGTGGGGAGGGCAGAAGATCCTGAGCAGTTTCTAAGGTGGCTGAGACCTCTAGCGCCCAGTCCTTTCATTGCATGGCTGATGTTTTTCTCCTGTTCTCCCACACTCAAACAAAAATAAGAAATTGCTCATGTTGCTAATGAAGTGGTAACTATTGAATTGATTGGATAACTCATCCCTTTCAGTTTCTGCCTGTTCACGTTCCTACTGAGGAAGAAAAGAATGATCCAATTCTTTTTGCCAACAGAGTCCGACAAACCATGGCAAAGTAAGTGATTGATCATCAATGAAACCTTTCAGAACTGTTCTTTTATATCCAGCAATTCCACATATAGCCTAGCCATTAAGTACAATTTAGTCAAGTCCAAGGTACTATACACAGGAGTTGTAGATTTTCAACTAGAGGTGTCAAAATCCTATACTAAATTACCCTGATTGTTTTTACATGGAGCATAAAGAAGGTTGTTTTACATTGGAGTACGGTATGGTCAGTTCATAGAAAACTGGAATAAAATGATCTCTTCTTGCTTGGCAAGGATAAGTGGGTGTTGGTTTGTTCTACAACATTACTGGGCTGCATTTACAAGATTGTAAATCTTAAAAACTCACGGTGCTGCCATAACGTAGTTTCCCAGTGTGGTTTCACAGTTTCATGAAGTGTTGTATATTGCTTTGTCCTACTTGCAGCAGTGCAAGATTGAATTGCCTTTTGTTTCACACATCAGAGAAGGCAAACCATCAACAATTTTCCTATTTTCCTATAAGAAACTGATTTTCCTATAAGAAACTGATTCTGTTTTTTCCTAAATTTTTTTTCAGTGCTTTGGATTTGCCGATCACTGATCACACTTTTGAAGATTGCAGACTGATGATTTCAGCAGGGCAGTTGACTTTACCCATGGAGGCTGGGCTGGTGGAGTTCACCAAAATTAGCAAGAAACTCAAGTAAGGGAAGTTTTATCTCTTGGTAGCATAATTAGAAAAGTGCTTCAGGTGTTGATGGCCATCTGCCAAGGGTTAAATAACCAGAGAACAAACTTGGCCATGTATAATATAGTGTCTTTCTGCATACAACTTACATAAATTATAAGGAAATCAGAGATGAGGAAAATCTCAGTAAGGATTAATCCCAAGTAATTTTTGTGGCCATTGCTGCAGGAGAAAAGATTGTTCTAATCTTCCATGAATTTATGTCACCAAATGGTGAGAGAACTAGAGCAGTACCTATTTGAAGCACTCAGTGGTAATCTTGGTGCAAATTTAAATTGCTTTAGTGGTGAGGCACTGGCAGCTTGTGGCAGGAAGTGAAAAGCCTTCTTTCCGGCCTGAAACTTCAGCTTACTGTTCTTAGTTTTACTGTGCAGCCATGTGTCACTAGTGATGTCAGTTTTTTCTGTCTGGATACAGCGGAATTTGAGGACTGAGCCATGTAACCATACTCCATCAAATAACCTGGCATGGCTGTGGTGATATCTGAATGTGTCCAGTAAATCTTGACCTATTATTATGTGCTATATATCCATTTATAGAACTCCATCTGGAATAGTTACATGGCAATCCTAATTATTCTTACTGAGGTGCAGTGGTGTACTTCTGCAGAGATCTGACACTTCTGAGGCTCTGGTGATACTGGTGTTTGGGTAGAGAGTTTGCTTATAGAGCTGAGACCAGCTCCCTCTGTCAAGGAAATACTTACCCTAGAGCATGATGCAGCAAAGTATTGCTACACTCGAATTCATGGTAATGAAAAGCTCTCTGCTGGAGCAGCCTAGTAATTGGACAGACAATTCTAGGTTTGGGAAGTTATTCTATGGAAGTCTGACATACCCAAGCATAGAACTGCCTGCTTGTAATATTAATAACCAGAGGAGAGCAGTCCTTAATTACTGATGTAAAGTAAAATATCTGGTCTGAAGTACAGCATTAGAAATGCTGTACACACATGCCCTGTTTGGCAGTTTTTCATCTTTGAACACTGTAATAACTCCTACTGAAATTCCATCTGTTCGAGAACTGCTGTATAGAAATATCTCCTCTCCCTCATGTTTGCACAGCCTAAAATGGAATCATGTCAGAGAGCAGTTGGATACTTTTGCTGCTATTGCAAGTGCTTCCAAAGGGGGAAGAATTGGAATTGAAGAGTTTGCTGAGTACTTGAAGCTGCCTATTTCAGATGTCCTCAAAGAGCTGTTTTTGCTTTTTGACAGGGTGAGTAATTGGTTAACTGACTTGTTGGCAATTTTTTGTTAGAAATCACATACCAAAAGGATATTTACTATAACTCATTATGTTCAGCTGAGTTAATGCTTCTTGGTTAAGTTTCTGTAGGCAAGGTAGATGACTCTTAGTTTTGTTCATAAGTTTCAGTGGAGAAAACAGTCATTAGTTTCTGCCTTGTGAGATGGCAGCCATCCCTTGGACTAAGTTGCTGCACCAGTATCAGATAATAATCTTCATGCTGGTAATAGCTGAATATTTTCTTTTGCTGACTGCAGATTTTGATCTCATGTACATTTTGATAGCTTAGTTAGCTGTTGTAATTAATTAGATCATTTAAGGCAGAGTGAAGCTAACTGGAGTGTTAACTGGAACACTGGAGTGTTCCTGCTGTGCTTGTGAAGGGTGCTGTTAGACTTTACAGAGACTCCTCTTGCTTCTCTCCAGCTGTAAAGGGGGCTGTGTGTTAACATGACCATTTGGGCTTTACCCCTAGTCAGTGCTAATCTCTCCAATTTTCTACTTCTCTCCGAGGATGACAAAAATGGCTGCATTTCTCTCTACACCAGAAGCATCAATGACTAGAGCAGAGATAGGATTAATCTTACTTCTAGGCCTCCACATGTGCTGCAGTGCACACAACCTGATGTCCTGCCTGTGGACTGGAGGTTTTTTGCTACCATAAGAGCTTTCCCAACTCACCATCACTCTTCCTGATAAGGTAGCCTTAGCCATACACATGTCCTTGGGAGGCTGTGGTATATGCTGATTAAAACTGTTTCAGGATTTTTCCACATGAAAAATTTTTACAAGCTCTAAAATAGGAAAGAGTCAAACATACTGCCTTATTGGAATAAAGCAGCTGGGTCTCCGTTTCTTCTTGCAGAAAAGGCAATTTTTTATTGACAAAGCTCAAATTTGTGGGAAATATCAGAAGGCCCTGTGTTAAACCTAATTGGTCAGCAATACAGTGAAACTCAGTTCATTGGTCAGTAAGGGCTATTGTATATGTCTGATCAAATTTTCTCTCTCTGGATATGTTTACATTTTTCCTTTGTGGGTTTTCATGGGACAAATCTTATTGTTTGCACAGGTGCATTTGTTTTTCACCCTCAGAATAGATAGTTGGGTTAAACAAACTTCTCATTTGCAAAATAGGATCAACATGGGAACTTGCAAATTGCTTGTTAGCTGCACTTAAAAGAAATGACAGGCCAGCTATCAATTCAGCAGAGAAATGCCCTATTTCATAAGGCCTTTCTTTTATAATTCTTCGACCTGTCTGCGACATTTCCTGAACTGCTGAATGCCTTGAAGCTCTAGCAGAGCTAGGTGCTCATTCTTCTGTCATTCCTGCCTCTTCATCTTGGACCATTGGCTCCTGAGCCATATAGTCTGAGTCCTGAAGCACAGTGCCTACATCAGAAATGTCCTGTGGCAGCCACAGTAATTAAGGGCAATCACACTCCTTTCACTTTCTTTATATGGCGCAACATCAGTGACTAGAACTAGCAAAGTAATGCTGAATTCACTAAAAATTTGAGGGAATAAAAGATTGTGAAAACAAACAAGTGCAAGGCTGCATTCACCTTTAAGGACATCAACACAACTGAGGAACAGTCATGCTCATCTAGCTGTTTTCAGATTGCTTCAGGTATGAGCACAGGCATTCTGAGAGTTCTGCTTTGTGGGTTTCAACCTCATTATTTTTTTCTCTAAAATGGTTTCTCAAATCACATAAACATAACAATGCAAAGAAGAAAAGAAATAGAGGCGTGTCAACATCTGACAGAAACTAGTGGGACGTAACTGGCAGCCACAGACATGCACAGACATGGTGAAGTCTAAGCACGCAGATAAGCTGTGTTTTGCCCACGCCCAAGTCAGACACAAAACAGCTTCAGAGAGCTACAGAGCCCTGGATCTCCGAGTAACTCGCTTCGAAAAATCTTCACGATGTTCCTTGCTAAAGCTTTGCTGA
Organism: Promerops cafer; assembly: GCA_013398275.1. NCBI lineage: Eukaryota > Metazoa > Chordata > Aves > Passeriformes > Nectariniidae > Promerops > Promerops cafer. The sequence continues at coordinate 1,512,588 of VZSE01005852.1, read as the reverse complement.
GCGGAGGAAGTGGTAGTAGTCGTGGAGGAAGCCTTGCACGGGGCCTTGGAGGGCTCCTGACAGGAGGTGGAGGTGCAGGGAATATTGGAGGACTTGTTGGAGGTCTCGTCAACCTTATAAGTGAAGCGGCAGCTCAGTATAATCCTGAGCCACCTCCACCTCCTCGCAACCATTTTACAAATGTGGAAGCTCAGGAGAGTGATGAGATCAGACAGTTTCGTCGCCTGTTTGCCCAGCTGGCTGGAGATGATATGGAAGTGTGTGCCACAGAGCTAAGGGACATCCTGAACAAAGTCCTTTCCAGACACCAAGAATTGAAGACGGATGGCTTCAGCTTGGACACCTGCCGTAGCATGGTCGCTGTCATGGACAGCGATGCGAGCGGCAAACTGGGCTTTGAGGAGTTCAAGTATCTGTGGAACAACGTCAAGAAGTGGCAGTGTGTGTACAAGCAGTATGATGCTGATCAGTCAGGCACTCTTGGGAGAGCCCAGCTGCCAAACGCCTTGAAGGCTGCGGGGTTCCACCTGAACGAGCAGCTGTGCCAGGTGATCATTCGCAGATACGCCGCCGAGGACGGCAGCATGGATTTCAACAGCTTCATCAGCTGCCTGGTGCGGCTGGACAGCATGTTCCGGGCCTTCAAGTCCCTGGACCAAGATGGAAGTGGGCACGTCAGAGTGACCATTGAAGACTGGCTGCAGCTGACCATGTATTCGTGAAGGCGTGGCAAAGAGGCAGCTTTGTCTGGAAGATGCACTGGAGGGCTGCGATCCTCTGCTGTGGCACTGTGGTCTCTGCCTTTAGTCTTTCTAAGGCAGATGTAGCTAGGGTAGATGGCTCGGCTTCAAGTGTAGTGACTCCTCTTGTGCATGCATTTTCTGAGGGGTTTGGGTAGGTTGTTGATTGGGCAGTTGCATAAGTCTGTCTTCAGAAAATTCTAGACTCAGAGGAATATATTATATAGGGAATATATTGGAAAGATCAAAGCTTAGTTACTTTTTCATGTAAAGTGGCTTGTATACAAGTATAACTATTATATAAAAAAGCTCCTAAGTTTGGTGTTGATGTTGCTGTTCTGATCTGTCAGCAGTCACTAAGCTGGAATAAAGGCTGTTTGCCTGAAGGCAGTCACTGGTAGAGTCTTGTGCAGTTATTTCTAACAAGGGGAAAAACATTAGAGTTGCAATAACTGTAATGATCAGTGAACTCACATAATCATTCAATTTCCTTTCTACTTCTGCTTTTTCATGCTTGGCTGCTGAAGCAAAACCTCAGTATTACTGTCAGTTCTATCTGGTGACCAGGACAAAATTGAAGACTTACATGAGACTACTTTTGCAATGATCTCCTTCCTACAGTTCTATGAACTAGTCTTTTCTCTCTTTCTTTCAAGCCTAAACATAGTTATAAAGCAAACAACTTAAAATACTACATTTATATTCAGAGAAACTTGAAATAATTATGCAGTCACATAGCAGACAGACAGCCAAAGTCAGCCTCTGGCTATCTGAGTGAAATTTCATCAGTGCAGCATCCCACTCAAGGTAGTTATGCAGTTCTGGCTGAGATGTTAATTTCTGAGTTTAAAAAAAAAAGGAATAACATGAACTGTCAAAAGTACATTTCTTTGAATTAAGGATTACATTGTTGATCAAAACAGCTCTTGCACAAGGCAGATTTCTTGGCAAGGCTCTGCTGCTTTAAATGAAAACTGTCTCAGGTGTGTGCGAGCTGGCTGGAATGGGAAAAGATGAGTTAAGTAGGCAGCCTGGCACTGGAGGCAGTCTCCAGATGTGAGAATCCTCATGCCCCTGCCCTTCCACGGGGACTCAGCAGTGAAGAACTGAGAATTGAGACTCGTTGAGAAATACCACACAATACCTGCAGGCCATCTGCATGTTAATGGAGTGCTGTGGTTTGTTTTGGTCTATAAATTTCCATAGCTTTGATTTCTAAATCTTGCACTTGTACTTGGCAAATAGTATTTTTCAAATTGATGAAATATCCTCCCTGGTATTCTTGCAGAAAGCTTTTACTTAAAACTAACTTACAATTTGTGCCCAGACTTTTTTCCTCCTGCACTTTGTTTAATAGCAAACAGAAAAATATTCATACTGTCCCAGAGAAAAGGGGCCAGTTCCTTCCTAATGGCATTCAGCCTCCTCCCAGTTCTTCAGTGGAAAAGCACTCAGTTATCCATTGTGCCACGTAGTGCCATTTAGGCTCTGAGTAATAGAAAAGTGAGCAGGAGGTAAAGTGTGATACCTCCTCAAAAGTATCAATGCAGTAGTAGTTTAAACTTTATGCTGCATCTGGCTTGCAGTCCCTGTGCAAATCTAAATAGAGAATGCTTATGACAGTGCAACTTTCTTGTTTTCCAAAGTCTAAGGTTTACTGTATTATATTAAAAAAACAACAACAAAACCCCAGTTACCATAGCATGCCGTAGGGAAAATAGTAGCAGAAAGCTGGCTTCCTTAAAGGAAACAAGAGTTGTTAAGGTTACATTATGTTTTGATTGTTCTGTGTAGCATAACTACAAATACCCAAATTCTGATGTTCTACTTTGCCATTTAGAGAACTGGAGCTTAGCTCACACGTTGCTTCCTAAAAATATTCTTGGGTACATAGGCTGCAAACACAGTTAGGCGTAGAAAGACAATTGCAAGTGTTTTTTGCTGTGGTGTTACACAAGCACTGAAGGTTTTCCTGTATTTTCAGTTTAGCTTCCATTTCTTTTTCTAGGCAGCAACCCCATCATTTCTCCTTAACCAGAATGCCAGAGCATTTGGATATTAGCCAGCACCCTAGAGTTTAGTAGAACTAGTCACAACATGATCTTGCAAGCATAGTAATTTTATTTCCTACTAAAATGGCTGGAGTTCTATCAGACTGCACTCGATGTTGATTACTGAGTTTTTGCACTTTAAGTAATATGACCTTTATTTTGTCTTTTTTCTTGTCATATTTCCATGTGCAGCCACAGCTGTGTTAACTTCTTTCAGAAGTTGATTTTAATTAAATTGTTTTAAAGGTTACTTCCCAATTCTTTTTCTGTGATACATATTCTTAACTTTGAAAATAAATTTAAAAAATATTCTAACCACATCAAACAGTCCTTTGCTAAAAATACAGTCTACAAAACTGCCCAAAAATAATATTCTATGGAACTTTGAACAATTATTATCTGCACTCTTGCTTCAATTGTTTTAAGACTTTATGTTTGTAATGTTACACTTTAAAGTTAGATCTGTTATCTCTGAGAACTACAATGCGGACAAAACACTGAAAGTCAAACTCTGCACCACAATGAGAGCACAGATTTGTAAATAAAACATGTATGGGACAACATTGTCCTTTTCAAATGATTAAAAACTGTCCAAAGTTACAACCCTTAGACACCCATTAAAGTAACTTAGAAGTTCATATCTTATTTGTATCTTTGCTCAAAAGTTTCCCTGAAATTCACAGATTTCTGAAGTACGAGATGTTCAAAGTCAATCAAAAGATCAATCAAAAAGATTGGTTAGACCATCAGTATATAGAAGATAGCAGTTGTCTGTGCAAAAGAGTCCTGCATTGCTTTTGAAGGCTAAATAAAATTATATCTTAGAAGTTTTAAATCCTGTGAAATGTGTATCTTGATGATAAGTTAGTAATACTGATTTCATTATATTATTACACATATTTGTTAATCAAGAACTATCTCAAAATCTAAATTCAATTACTAAAATCCCTGTTTCATAGCACCCAAAATTTTCAAAGCACTCTACAGAGCAGCCTTAGTATTCTCCCCTGGCATATTGCAGTGTTCAGCAGCAGAAAACCAAGAACAGAAAGGTTAAGGTTGGTATGCTCAAGTGGACATGAGAAGTTGGTAGAAGAGCCAGAAATAGAATCCTGGTCTGGCTCTTTGCTGCAGATTTACCCAGCAGACCACCTCTCTCACTTGGCTGAAAAAGTTTTGTGTTGTTCTCATACATAGGGACTCCAATTTTTAAGAAAATGTTTTTCTTGTTGAAGTGCAAAACACATTATCCACAAAGGGAACTCTGCTTTACACTTCAGTTTGCTTTTAAAACATTTTTTATGAATACCTTTATTGTGAATATTCAAAACAATGAACTACTTGTTATCTCTATTATACTGTCATTACCTGCTCTCTGTCCCACCATTTAAGATTTGCAGATGGCTTTTGCCCAGACAGATGTTTCCCAAAACACTCAAGAAACTTCCAGTGTGGTGACAGAAACACTACTGACATAAGCATAGATTTCATCAGGCATTTGCCATTCTCCCCATCTGCAAATATAACACAGCTTACACAGAACTAATCACAAATCCCATCAAAGCAAGCTTCAAATGTTTCATTGATGTAGCTTTGTAGTTAACACTCTGAAGTGTTTGTTCAGATCAAAACTGGAATTATTACAGAGGCTGTTCCAGTGAATTCCTTGCCTTAAAGGAATGGCTTAAAAGGTAGGACAGTGCATAGGCTTCAAAGGAAAGCTTAAGATAAACCAGGTAGATTTGGCTGTCCTTTCACTGACATATATTTTATTGCTGAACATTCAAACTCAAAGCAGCAGCCTCACTCTTGGCCTCTTGGTTCTGGATTGTTGCATTGGTCTCTGAACTTCAGCAAGTGCCAGTGCTGCATGCACTGCTACAGTTACCTCAAACTCGTGGATCCCAGTTATTCTTAGAGCCTTCCTGAAGGCCATGTACTAAAGAAAAACTTAGTTGTTTTAAATCTTTTTTGTTTGTTTATAAAATAGAAATCTATACCCAGTTTGTAGCTGTTGAAAACATGTATATTGCTACTCCAGCCTTAGTATTACGGATTTAGTGAGCTCTTAGGTTTTTTCCCAGGAAGAACAAAAACCTCTAGTACTGTAGTGCATGTGTTGTGTTTGATTTACAGAAGAGCTTTTAAAGTGATTTGCAGTATTAACTATAACTACTGCCATGCATGTTTGGGTTACAGAATGGAGATGGCACCATTGACTTCAGAGAGTATGTAATTGGTTTGTCTATTCTTTGTAACCCAGCCAACACAGAGGAGACTGTTCGGATGGCATTTAAGGTAAGTTCAATTTAGTGTAAATCTACAAACCTGACAAATCAAGACTGACTGTAAGTCTGTTAGCCTTCAAATCATAAGTTTATAGCTTCAATCTGTTATGCAAATGTGAGTAATTCTCTTAAACCAATTGACATTTAGAGTGTGAAAGGGAGGGGAAGAATTGCAGGCATCATAGAGAAGGGTTTCAAAAGCCATCTGAAGGCACTAATGAATATGTAACTTGGCAGGCTAACTCCAAAAATGATTCAGCAGCACTTGTAGGTTTTTTTGCCTGAGGTTTTTTTCTGCTGTGATTCTTCAATGTCACAATAGATGGAGTAATATCCTCTTGTGGGTCAAGCCTCACTAGAGTCATTGTTCTTAACAAAGAGGAGGGAGAAAAAAAATCAAGAGCTGTTCAGGGCTGGCACATTTAAAACTGGGCTGCATCTAAGAGCTGCTGGCTTGTCCTGTGGTGCCCTGGTAGTAAAAGCAGTAGCTCCTTTCACATCTCGGGTGCATGCAGACAATACATGGCCAGGGATGTCCATGTTGTGAATCCTTGGCTCTTTTTTTAGTAGCTCTTTGACACAGATCCAGTTGTTTAACCCATTAATCTGGTCTTATGAACTGTATTGAACAACATACTGAGATACCACTCATGGTCATGGTAAACTGGGTGCTTCCTAGTCCTGATGCATACTTGGGAAGTACCAGAGGTTTTGTGGCAATCCATTATATCCACTGGCTTCTGTTCAGATATGCACTAGAGCTGTTCAAGGTGATTTATTCATTTTTAGGGATGTTTCATCAGTACGGATTCCTATGAAGAAGCAAGCCTAGTGGCTATTGTTGCTGTTCCATTGTATTGTTTCCTAGAGTATACTCTTCAGTATGTTAACAAGTGTGCTGATTATAAAATCAGTAATTTGTTTTAATTTCCAGTTTCAGCACAAAACAACTGGTTCAGCTGGTAAAAGACTGTTTCAGTCTAAAATGGGACTATGGGTTCCTTTTGCTACTTGTTTTCTGTGCCACTAAATGACTTTTCCTTCACATAGGCAAAGTTTGCCTGTAGCAAGTATTTAAGAATTAGAGCCATCCATCCCTTGTATTTCTCCAGGGGTGATTCATAGCAGATGGTTACTGTCACTGCACTGGGAAGGATGGGATGATCAGTGTACATCAACTGCCTGCATTCCAGGAACCAAAATTCCTTGTTAATTACAATTCATTCCTTAGTGAGTGATCAATCACATACGCTAAAATTTAGGTATGTCAGAGCATGAACTATGATAGCAAGTTTAATCTGATAGCAGATGTGCTTATAACCTAATGAAAATGGAGACTAAGACCTAAGATGTTCCAGTATAGACTGGCTGAACCCAGTAGACTCTTAGCACAGCTTATGGTGACAATAAACATATGTCTTTGTTTATGTTTTATCAGTTCTATATTATTTTTATCCGTGAACCAATGCTGTGAGGTTTGTTTGTTTGTTTTGACAGCATGTTCTATTCTCAGCTATAGCATGGACATTGCTCTGCAAAGTGTCTGCTTAGTCTTATTCCAGGCTCTTGAAATCCCAGGCTTTGTTCACAGAGCTCCTGACTGCTAGAGAGCCACGATGAGTGGCTAATGTGCACAGAGGGTTCATAGGCAAAGTGATGCCAAAGTATTTCTACAAGTTCTGTCTCTTCCAGCTCTTTGACATGGATGAGGATGGCACTATAACAGAAGATGAGTTTGCTTCTATCATTCAGTCAGCACTGGGGCTGCCTGAGCTTGATGTTTCTGTGCTCTTTAAAGAAATAGATGCAGATGAAACCGGGAAGCTCTCCTATGGTAAGTTACATCCTTTTATTAGAAAGAGTTCTCTGATAGTCACATTGACAGGGAGTTTCCTTTTTTAATTCCCTCAAATTCCTTGATGGTCCTCATACCTTGTTTCTGGGGAGAACTGTTGAAGCACAGACTTAGATTTTGTGTGCTACTTCTGGGTTTCTTTAGGAGGAACTAACTGGAGATCAGCTTCAGTGAAAGAAGCAGGCGCTGAAATTTTCTTTGATTCTGTTGCTGCACTATAGCATCTGTGGTTTTTTAATGTTTTTCAGAGGAGTTCAAGAGCTTTGCACTCAAGCATCCAGAATATGCCACGTTGTTTACTACATACATAGATCTACAGAGACACCAGTCAGGTGTGCTTGAGGAGCATGACACTCAGCCACCCAAAGGCAAACACAGCCCAGTTAGGAGCACAGCCCCAGTCTCAGAAACAGCACCACTTGCAAGAAATAAAGTCTGTCCTGAAGGCAATGAAGAAGATAGCTCAAGTACCTCTGACAAAAAGGATGACTGAGAAGAGTTAAATAATTAAGCTCTTGAATTCTACAGGATTTTTTCCCCAGCTGTTCATAAGCACAACTGATATAAAGTAGAGATGGAAGTTACAATTTAAAAAAAGTTCTTTTTTTTTTCCATATCAGGAGGAGTTATTCCTGTTTGACTGTAAGGGAAAAAACACTGTTTAATCCTTAATGTCAATATCGCAGTACTGGGAATGTTGTTCAGTGTCTTCCAAGTTCATGCTTCCACAAAAGTAACAGGTGTGCTAAGAGAGGTACGAGGCTCCAGCACTGCAGTGACCTCTCAGATTGGAGTCTGAGGAGTCTGAGACTGAGTTTTTGGTGCTGCTCAATTCCTCTACATCCCCAACATGACTTAAGGGGAAAAAACTGTGCTAGAGTGTTTTAATTCGCAATATCACTTAGCCATTCTCAAGTTTCTGGGACGCACAAATGAGTCTCAGGAAGCTGAGAGTTGAAGATTATGTGTTTTGGCTGTCCTTAGATTGCCCTTAACTACTTATGAACCAGAAAGCCTAAGCTTCTGAACAAGACATGCTGGTTCACTGATGTTAACAAAAACTACTTTAGGCCTAAAGGCTTGTGACAGATGGAAATGGCTGCACTTCTAACAACAAAAACTAATTGGAATTCCAAGATAGCAGCTTACAGTCTGGAGGAAAATGCAGACAGTAAGACCTAAGAATTAATGGACTATTTCAAAATAAATACCATGTTGTTTACAGTAACAACTGTTCAGGATCACATTGGGAGGAGCATTTCAAACTTCAGTATATTTTTTATTCTCGCAATTATCAACAGAGGAATGTGACCTTGTTCTGCAAAGCTTGAAAGGCAAATACGCTGTCAAACCATAGTTCTAGTACTTAGTATCTATCTAAAGCTGTCTCCTAGAAACCATGTTTGCATTACTGTGCCATTACTCAGTGTTCTTGGGGTTTGGTTCAAAACCAAGTTCTTTCTAGTCAATTATTTGAATGTATTTTGCCTCAGTCCTCTCTAGTGCACTGGAAATTGGGCCTTTACCTTTTTCCATCCTTCATCTGAATGCACTTTATGCAGTATTTAAAATATATAGCTATTTAAGCAAATACTTCTCAATAAAAACTTGGAAGGGATGAAATGAAAAGATATTTTCAAATTAAAAAACTGAGATGAGCAAAGCCTAGACTGTCTAGTACCAATAATAACCAAGTTTCAGCAGGTTTTCATATGTGGAATTATAACCTCTGCCTCTATGTTACTGCTTGCAGTCTGGCCACAAGCTCATTGCCATGTTTTACTTTCTCTGTTTATAATTGTGCCTCTCCTGATGTTTCATGTGCTTAAAATAAATCTATATTTTTTAAAATACTTTACTTGAACANTTTTTTTTTTTTTTTAGTACAGTGGGAAGGGTACTTTGTCTACCGTAAGGGGCTGGGGGGAAGTTTCCAGGAAATGATGCTTAAGATGTCTCACCTTGGTAAACTCAGTGCTGCCTGAAGTTGGCATTGAAATTCTTTGCATGATGGCACTTTCCTTTATGGTAGGGCTGGAAGAGCAGGACAGGACCAGTGCTCTTCCAAAGAGTTACTTCTGGTGACTGCCTCGACAAGAGGGATTATGATACAAAGGTCTGCAAATCTGTGGAGAGAGACCTCCATTTTTTGATGGAAAATAAGGCATCACGATTTACATGTAAAATGAGTGACCTCAACCACAGTTGAGATGTAACAGTCATGGCTTTGAGTACTGTGAACATTAGGAGAGCATTTTCTCCCAATTAGAGAAGGAGAAACAGGAATACAGCTAACTGGAATACACGTTAATTCTTAGCAAGGATGCATTTACCTAGAATATTAACCAAAGTCTCAGCTTTTCAACCAGCATTAATCTCTTCAAAGATGACTTCTATTCCAAGCAGTAAGAAAAAGATGGGTGGGCGAAGGTGACAAAGGAAAGCACTTCAAGGTCTCGGGATGCAAAGGCTGCCCTACACACACTCCTGCTGAATCCAGCCATGTTCAGCACCAGGAGCTGTGCTGTCCAACAGCGCAGCATGTTTGGTGATTTTATAAAAATCTGCAAGTCACACAAGCCCCTTGCAGCTAAAAATATTATGTATATAAATCTACCTATCCCTGTAGTTAGAGGAAAGGCCACAAATGGGTTTGGTATGTAGCAGTGATTCAACCATGTTCTGAAGAGAAATTAGCTAAACACTAGAGACACTAACTCAATATACACACATCTGCTGGGGGTGCAGGAAGGGAATACATTAATTTCTAGGCATCATCGTGCCTCAGGGAGCTTTTAAAAGGACCAAACTAAAAGCAGTCTGCGATAAACAGGCATTACATTAAGTGGTAGAGCAGGAACTAAACAGAAGGAGAAAGTTAAAAATACTAAACAGAAAATGGCTCTCAATCAGGCATTGAGGGATGACACCTTTCTGCTTCAGACTTCCTGAGGTGTAAGTTCGTAAGTCTACAGGCTGCTTTAGGATCATAGTGAGTCATGCACAGCAGAAAGGTATATTTGGCCCCACATCACCCTAGAAAACATCATTTATTTAATCAGGACTTCTCTGTCTTGCTTTGACATGGATTTGATGATAAATCCTTCATGGATACAAAAATAAGACACTTTAAAGTATGCAGAAACTCCAGCAATCTTAACACAGGTGAGAATCAGACAAGGACAAGTCTATTACAAGAGGGAAACACAACTTACTCACAAGAATACAGGCCCATGGGATGTTATTCATGAGGTTTGATAACTATATACACTACGAATAAATCTCATTTACATTTTTTAAATCTAAGCTCCTGTTTCTGAACACATGTAAGGCAATGCTGGGTCACCTAGAAAACTAAACTTTCTTGGTTCACCCTGGAAAAATGAAGACACTAAAAGTTTAAGGTGAATTAACAGGGTCTCCACTGGCCACACCAGAGGTTGATTTCTGAGACAAAGATCTTTCAATCCAAGAAAATTAAAACTATTTGTACTTCCTTTGCTTCATCAGTGTTACTGCCGAAATAAGTGGAAACAGAGATGACACATCCAGGTTTCGTGTTAGGTTATACTTCTGTAAGGTCCAGCACTAAACTGCAAAAATCATAATTCCTGGCTGGTTGCTGTCCATCAGAACTATGAGGAGCAATAACACTTTGATGGAAAGCATCCAGCTCTCCTCACAGTCAGTAGCTGGGCAGCACCAATCAGAGGCACCAAACCATCAGTGACTGCTGCTCCTGAACTCTTGTGCTCATCTGCATCCAAGCAAGTGAGGTGCCAAATCATATTCCACAATATTCTGTGAGTGTTACATCCTCTTCCTCATCAGCTTGCTCCACGGCATGGGGATGCAGGGGAGGCAAAGTTCAGAGATTCCCAGATGGTTTGCAGGGGAAATTCTGCACAAGAGTTGTGTGCTCTGCCCATTCATCCCTTCTCAAGAGCCCAGCAGGGCTAAGAGCCCCAGGAGTCCGGGCAAGGGTTGTGTTGTGTGACAGCTCCACTGACCATTCATAGAGGAGCTGCACAGCGTAAGGGCTGCTTGGCCATATCTACCCTCTCCCCTGAAATTCCCATCTAAAACAAAGTATTCCCTGGCTATCAGGAGTCTGAGAAACATTTGTTGAGACCTTTCTTCTATGGTGGTCAGCCCACCAGGGCCCTATTCCTGGGTAATTCCTCAGGCACCCTGCCAGTGCAAATAAATACACCATTCTCCCTGAGCAGGCTCCTGGTGGTGTTTGCATAGGTGCCAAGAGCTACTCAGAGCCCGTGGATGTGGAAAATCAGGGCCTGAAGCTTAGAAACTCAATGTAAAAAATGTCCCTACATATACAAACACACCCACACTGGACAGTGCTGTGCACTGTGTCACCACAGCCTTCAACAAGGAATGCAGCCTGAGATTTCATCCTGAGAATTACACTGCTCTCACTTTGAGAATGCCACAGGAGAAATTCTAAAGAAGGGCTTGGGAGGTTGGTAGCTACACTCTGTATGATTTGCTGGAAGACTGGACTCTGGTCAGTGCCCTTTGGCTTACCTTTTTCTCTTCTGTTTTGCATCTCTTGAAACAACATACCTTTCTCTCCCCTTTCTCCCTCCACATTTCCACCTAAAACATAGCTACTACCATTAAAAGTTATATTCCACAATGATTAAAGTTAAATTTTAAGATTAAAACATAAAAATTACCAAATCTGGTGGGATTCAGGGGCACATGCAGTATTCAGGTAGCTACTTTTACTGGCCTGAGGTAAGAGCAAACTTGTCAAAGGTTGCAAGGGATTTTAATGACATTAAATTAATTAATTTTAAATCTTTACTCAATGAAATAACATTTATTAGACTGACTAGCAGTAGGGAGACGTTTGTCAGCAGTGCTTAAGTTGGCAGACTCTCTGTTACTATACATAGCCAGAGAGGCAGAAAGTAAACATCTTATAGGATTAGTGGCTATGTTCATAGCTGAGATGAAATTTGAACATTTCATTAGTATAAGATTAATTCTGACATTTCATAAAGCCAAAATGCAAACAATAAAATGTGTCTGATATAAATACAGTATACAGCACTTACTCAGATAAAGTTCAAGAAGTGCAGCAGGTTTAGTTCCATGACAAAGGAAATACAGGAGGGTCATTTAAGGACCCAACTTCTGCTAAGCACTTCAGTGTATGCTTAATCCTGTAGGTATCAACCAGATGCTTTGTACTTTTTAAAAGCAGAAAACAATAGTAATAATCAGAAAACAGGAAAAATTTCCATGGCTAGTTATTTTAAGGATGCTGAGAACTGTATCACCATCATCAAGGAACACAATACCACAACTGATTAAATTTTATTTATTATGCCATCCTCTTAGTTTGTGATATTCTGTAACAACTACCACTTGACTGCTGAGACTTCAGAGACACATGACAATGTTATACTAGAAAATACTTCATTACCTTGGCTAAGCACTACTTTTTAAGCCCCTTCCTGCTGCAACAGGTTGAAAGTAAATATATGCCCCTCCATCATGATTATTCTTGGTTTTCATGCTATTACATGCTTTACCATGCTGATAATAAATCAATATTAACTTTTTTCATCTATTAACTTTTATTTCAAGTTTTATTCCAGGAAATAGTCAGTTGAAAATCTTACTTTCAAGATTGAAAATGATATGTTAAAAAGGGGTTCAAGCAAGGTTCATGTCTAAAGCTGCAGCTGTGTGTGTATTGCCTTGTTCTATACTGGGCATAGGTAAGAGCATTCATTTGAAGGAGTGAGCATTCACTAGATAAAACTTGCCATTAAAGGCCTCCACAAAGGAACACTGCACAGCCTTGCCCATCTATCTATTGATCAATAATTTCTGCTATTAGAAAAGTTTTTCTTCTGGTTTAGCCTGAACACTTTTGCAGCTGAAGTGTTCACCTTGGTCAAGGAGAATAGCTTAATTTCTATTTCTCTGCTGGGTAACTATTTAGAACTGTACATACCTATATCCAGATCTTTTCATCATGCTTGTTTCACTCTTGCCTCTCTCAGCCTGCCTTTCTTAAGTTAAAAAGCAAAATCTCTTTCTCTTCACAGGTTGCACTTTCCAGACTGATTATTTTCATTTAGCTTCTCCAGAGAGAGGAGCTCTCAGCTTCAGCCCCAGACCTACCATTCTTCAGTAGACAAGAAGACTTTCTGTAGTTTGTAGTCAATGCTCCTGTTCATACACACCCAGTGCAAAGCTTGGCTTTTCAAAAACAGCACAGCATTGCCCACAGTAGAGCTATCTCTGATTTTATGAACTGCTCCTCCCTTTCTCTCTTCCTACAGCTGCTCATTCCTGCCTACTGCAGTATCTTAGTTTTATTCTTACGGAATTTAAAAGACCAGTTTATCAATAACATTTTAATCAGCTGAAATTATTGTTAAAAGGANAAACCTTTATTTCCCGTTTGTTAAGGACATTATCTTCCGAAAACTTCACTAAGTATCTGACAGTTCACTATAAGCAAAGCTTCTACAGATTAGAGAGACATGATGAAAGCTTAGAGGCTATAATTGTTCAAAAAGAATAATTTCCTTTTCAAAGGTAAACATCAGCCTTGCAGACAAAGATAAGGCCAAATGCACAATTAGATACGCAAGTCTGTGTTTCTGCTCATATCTCCTGATATCAAAGATTGCAGGAAAATTCAAAGTGTTTTCTTAAAACGTAAAAAAGAAATGAACAGGAAAAAGTGTAGGAGACTAGAAGGAGTCATACCAGAACTGCCAGCAGCTTTTAGAAAAGCTGTTTTCCTCAATGCCGGAAGTCTTTGAAACAGGAGATAACCAGCCATGAACTACAGCAGCCATTCAAAGCAGAAATCATTTAAAATGTTTACATTTTGTCCACTGGCCTTTCGAATGAAAGCATGCCAAATTCCATAATGTCATTTAATCATGTCCTTAACAGCCCATCTCTTGTAAGCAGAAAAGTATATTGTCAATACACACAGTGGGGATAGAAGCAGTGTCATTGTCACCTATATGGTTTAAGTTCAGATTTGAACTATTATTAACTCAAAGCTGCACTAAACCTAAAACAACCTTTGAAATAAACACAGGCAGGAGCCATTCTTTCTACCTTTGGTATAACCAAATTTAAGGCAAAAGTCTATGCTTTATGTAGTGCAACTTCTCTTTTAGAAGAAAAGATACTTAGTGGATCAAAGAGAACCAGCCCTTTGGGCAACAAGTACTAGGAGACACCTTTGACAATATTCTCCATTATTATTCATTTTATTAAAATGGACTTTGCAACTTAAGCAGAAGAAACAGCCATTGAAGTATTGCATAAAGCACATAAGAACACTTTCTACCTTTCCTGGCTATTTAACAGTTTATAAAGAGGCAAAGCAAAAAGAAAGCAACTACCCTGCCAAAAGTTGCACAGGAGGGCACTGGTATAGCAAACATAGAAACACAAGACTCCAGAACTACCTATGGGTGCTCATGGTGTTCCAAACCCTGTAGTCAACTTTGATATTCTTTGCTTTAACACTCACACAAATTATTATTTTCAGATGCAAGAAGGTGAAGTCAGCATCAGACAATGAAAAGCACAGATTAAACAGATTTGATAGTTATGGCAATATCATGCATTTAGACTCTTTTAGCATCTTTTTCCCCATCAAAATGCTTGCACCCCTTACCTACAGCTATCTCTGACTTGCTTGCTGTCACTAGGCATTTTTGTGATACCAAGCCTGACTTTCCACCATGACTCAGGGCACGCCAAGGTACAAGGGCAAGAGATCTCAGTTCTCTGTACAGTTACAGGGGTACATCAGCAAGCTCTGGCCCAGCAGACAGGTCAGTGTCTGACCTTCTGGTGGAGTCAGTCAGTCTCCATTTACTCCTCTTCCAGCCTCATGTGAACAATTTCACAGCAGACAAAAAACCACTCCCCTCCACCTAATCTCTTTTTATTTTCCCTAGTGGAGTCCATCTAGCTTACATCAAAGAACTGGTCTCGTTAAGCCATTGTTTTATAAATCTGCTAATATTTTTCCTACCCATAATACAGAAGACAGCGCTGATAGAAATATGTCAACAGGAAGACAAACAGGCAGCATTTGACATGCTATTAGTCTAAGTCTGGGTGGATAAATAAATCATAGATCACATATTCACAAGGGGGAAAACACTGTTTATTTCCACTGGATTTATTACGCACACATCTCCCATACAGCACAGTGACAAAACACACCCCACAAAAAAGGATGTCACAATGTACCCGAGAAAAGACTGTTGATGCAACCAGGACAAAGTATTCTCTCCTTAGGAAGGGCTTCAGTCTCCTGGGCATATATCACACTGGTCACACACAATGAAGCCAGCTGGAAGTGTCCTTTAGCTATATCACTGTATATAGCAGGGTAATTCATCAAGACTGAATCATTCCTAAACACGGGATGTTTCTCTGGAAGTAATTCGTTCTATAAGTGCAAGAAAAATTAAGTATTTCACCCCTTCCTTTAAAATATTGCAAATTCCCACACTATTCTTAGATGAAAAATATGTGCTAATCTAGTCTGATTCTGAATCAGGCCTACCCATCAGTGTATCCCACCATCTCCTAACTGAGAAAATACAAAATAACTTAATGATACTGTTAGCCATCTACCTACATTTCAGCTCACCATGCTCTCCATAATAAATGATACTGATACTGCAAAACTGAACCCAATTTATTTTGGTGACACTTCCTAATTAAGAACAGCAGTAAAGAAACCACCTTGGCAATTTTTTTCAGATGCAGCCTTAACTATAAAAAAAGCCAGAATTATAATGTTAGCATCTCTTCTCTCTTAAAAAGGGCGCTTTGTATTCAGGTCACCTAAAATCTAAGGAAGAAAACACATACAGATGTGGAGTCTTCAGTTAAAAGAACTTCATAGCTGTAGTCTTTACTGGTCTAATAGACCATCAAAAGAAAATATTTACTTTGGCTTAGAAGTTTGTCATTACACAGGTAACTGTAACCCACCGGTGCCATCCACTTTCA
This sequence comes from Promerops cafer, assembly GCA_013398275.1. NCBI lineage: Eukaryota > Metazoa > Chordata > Aves > Passeriformes > Nectariniidae > Promerops > Promerops cafer. The sequence continues at coordinate 1,496,615 of VZSE01005852.1, read as the reverse complement.
GACAGAGGGGAATGATTAAAAAAAATCAAGAGCTCTTCTTTATTTTTTCAGAAGCAGTTACTTCAGAGGAAGTGTCTCAGGTAAAAATTTACCTTGATCTCTAGATAAATGCTGCGTGGAAGTATTCAGACAGAAGGTCATTTTGTTTAAAGGGCAAAGGTGCCTCTGTGCCTAATGTACCATGTTCCAAAAGCTGCCTACAGCTCAGAGGACCAAGTATCAATAAAACACATCTTCAGTCTGTTTCTTCAGAAAACACAGCCCAGGGCACAAAGGTGGTACGACAGAAGAGAAGAAAATCCCTATTAAATCCATTTTAATTGTGAAAATAAGCTCTGTGGAGGACCTAAGCACAGGACTGATAAAAAAAGCACCAACCTCTCTTCCTCCACTGCTTTCTTGGGGCAAACAAAGACTGATGAGAAGCCAGGCATCCTTCAGAGTCCTGGTGGAAGAACAACTTCCATCCTGGTAATTAGGCAACCAGAGGCACAGCAGAGCAGCACGACACAGACTTGCTGGCTCACAGGAGTGAGCCAGGTAATTTCCAGCCAGCCCTGCAGTGGGGCAGTGGAAGGGGTTTGGACCCAGTGCCGCGAGCCCCGAGCACTTTCTGTGCTGAGAGCCTCACTTATGCTGGAGGAAGCTCGTCTCATTTGTGTGGCACAGTCCCACCCTGAGTGGGTTTTTGCTACTGAGGGTCGGGGCTGCCTCACAAGGCAGCTCTGTGTGTGTTGGCTCTTTTCCAACAGTGGCAACTTCTGTTCCATTCTCTCATTATTTAGGGCTGTGCGAGGGAGCACTGCCGTGGTGCCATATTTGCTGTGACCTCCTCTTGCTCACAGGCTGTAACTAGTCAATGTTCATCAATGTTCATCTTTGGGTTCTCATTAATTGATAAATGGTTCAAAAGCCAGGGCTGCTGATCTCTGCATCCACTCATCACAAGAGAAGATCTAATGAAGAACTTCCATGGAACACATTCAGCCCTGGGTTACCCCACAGACTGTCTTCCACAGCTCGAGCCTTTTTTAGCAGTCTTGCCACATAGCTGCAATCACATATTGTTTCCCCTACTCTTGACTGAATAAAAATATTTTTAAAGATCCCATACCATTTCCCCCTGTCCCCCCGCNGAATAAAAATATTTTTAAAGATCCCATACCATTTCCCCCTGCCCCCCCCGCCCCCCAAAAAAAGAGGAAATACAAATCACTAACCTAAACCACAGCCTTCCAGGAAATATTAATGCTAAAAACATGGTAGCTTTAGTTGCATAATTATTTCACTCTATGTCTGACCATTAGCAATCTGAGGCTTTCTCAGAAGCAGATGAAATGAGATCTCCTCACTACAGGAAAAGGTATCCCTCATTTGTTTGTTTTAGATATCATTAAACAACCCTGAAACTCAACTGCATCTCTCTAGGGAAAAGTTAGAGGTGATTTTTTTGTACATATTACAGGCAAATGCTCACCATTTCAAACAAATGTGTGGGTTTTTCCTAAGAAACTCTAAATAAAATCATACATTAATTATATTATCAGGATCATTCCCTTATTGCAATTCAATAAAGAAAACATAGCAAATTTTAACAAATTCAGCAAACTTCAAGGAAGATTCAAAAAATGGCTGCTTCATTCCTTTTGGAACCAATAAAAACCCAGCACTAAAAGGAATTTTGAATCTATTGCTCTTGAATGAAACAATGTTTGAAGAAGGAAATTAATTTGTTTATGAGACACATTGTTGGCTTTGCTAAGTTTTACTGCCACAGTTTTCCTCCAAGAGGAAATACGTTATTAAACAAGAAAGAAGAAAGCGCCTATCAATCCCAGTAAAGCAGCCTAGTGTTAATGTCAGCAATGACATGGCAAGCTTTGACCAGAGTTTTATTTGGTATTCTTAATTATAAATCCTCCAGAGCTTCCAAGCTACAATTTACATCCAAATTCCTTCCAAAAGAGTGGGATTTTGATGTGAGCTTATTACATGTTCTTATTTGATTATTTTTTTAAACTTGAATTCTTTAGGGTTTGGACTGGCCTTTATTTTACAGAGCCTGTAACAACAGGGGCCAAACCCCACCAAAATACAAATAATAATTTATTCAGCACAGAAACCTGACCTTTTCACATACATTTTTGGAAGCTGCATTATCAGGTAGATCTGCCAAGAAACAGAACCCAGAAAATAGGTCCTACAAACTGTATACCAGAATCAGAAAATTACATTGTATGATAATGAACTAGCACAGTTAAGGAAGCATCAGTACTGCCTTAGTGGTTCCTAAAAGTAAAAAACTGAATTAGTGTGCCATCAGAGCTGTGCTATTATAGCACAGAAACACAGCACGAAGCTTCCAGCACTTCTCTGTTCCTGGCCTCAGACTCGTTCCAGTAAGAAGACTGTGCCCTGCTGCTGCCTCTGTAGCTCTGACCCATTTTCTCCCTCTCCCTGTAGGGTCTGGAACAAAGTTTTGCTGAGATCAACACAGAAGAGGGAAGAAAGAATGAGGATAAGAGAAAACAGGGGAAAGTATAAGATAAATAGTATGAGAGTCATTGGTGGTCAATGTTAATTATTAATTGATTGAGAAAGAGAATACTGAAGTGCTGTCGCTGCATTAAACCCTGCTTATGCCTCCTTGCAGACACACAGATCAAGAGCTGCGGGGATGAAGCCCATAGGAAAGGGGAATGTTGAAGACAACTGCAGCAATTCTGTACCAAAAAAAAAGCAGACAACCTAGTCACTGACCTAGATGTTGTAAAATATGGATAGTTTTGCTTTCAGTAGCCCTCTTCCTGATGAAGTTATTGACCATACCAACTTCATTTGATTCTATCCTATTTTTTCTCTTCTAGTCTTGCTAAATCAGTATATACTGGCATAAGTATGTAAACAATATCCCTTCAATACAGAGTTTGCCTTCCAGTTCCGACATAGGGTCTCCTAGAGCACAGCCCTGATGAAGAAAAAAAAAGATGCAGGAAGAAGCTTCCTACTCTCAAACAACTCATCCTCCTCATCCTCCAACTCAAACTCCACCATGATTTCTTCCCTACTTGTTAATTTATTGAAAGGGCTCCTGTGCTAACTGGAGATCAGACTCCAGCAAACACACTCACCTATTCCTTCTTCCAGCCTAACTAAACAAGCCAGCTCTTAGCTGCCAGCACACAGAGTTCTAACCAAGCAGTACCGACCCCTATCTTCCTTTTTCTTCTTTTTACTCTCTGATAAAGAAAAACAAGACAAGAAAACAGGAGAGGCCATGTTTCTCCACTTGCTCTGGAAGTTTTGGGTCTAGCTCTGCTCACTTGCATCAGAGCCCTCACTGGAAGGACTCGGGAGCCCTGGCTGGAGCTGGGCTCAGGCAAACCCCACTGCTGCAGGGCCCAGCAGGGGCAAAGCCCCTCAGAAAGAGGCACCGAGTCCCACACTGCCTCCCTCAGAAAACCCACAGGCTGCTAGCCAGGCGCCGAGGAATGAAACAGGCCTGTTGACTTCCTTCTGCAGTGTGTATGGAAGCTCAAGGCTGATCCTTGCCCAAACTAGTATTTAACAACAGCCTGCCATTAATCTAAAAGCTTCTTTGAAGAATTAGGAGTGAGGCTGTACAATTTACTGTTCTGTGACAATTTTGGACCTTGACCACAAGGAATTATACACTTGGACACCAAGAGATTGCAGCATGAAAATCTTCAGAAAGTGAGAGAAATTTTTCTATGCTGAGGATACATCTGAGTGTTCCATTTTTCTTTCAGAATATAATGTCTCACAAAGAATGTCTCACGGTGATTAATCTTCTGGTATCACTACTATTTCAGTAGATAAACAAAAACTTCAGGTTTAGCTGGCCAAAGTAACATCATATTTTTAATTACATAGTTTTATGTTTAGACATTTCTATGGTTATGTTTGCTGAGATGCAAGAAAAGTACTTTGATTAAGAACAGCTTGAAAACTAAATAATCACATCAATGAGGGATGACTGCATGTTTACCTGCTGGTTACATCTCAGCTTATTTATTTGAAATGAAGTAAGAAACAACTGATTCTTCTAATCTATGTCTAGCTTCAAAATCAGAATTTTCATTCCCTTTTCTTTTGCATCAAAGATTGCTCCCTGCTGAGGACAAGACACAACCAGAGAAAATTTATTAGCTTCAGCAGATCTGCATGGAATTAGTAGGTCACAAAAGTTTCAGTTCCTGGAAGTGGCAGAGACAGAAGATGTCTGGTGTGCAAGAGGGTGGCTGTCAGAGGAATGTCCCAGGCAGAGGCATGTTCTAGTATCAGTTCTCCTATTCATTTGTGCCACAGCAAAATCTTAACTAAAACATTATCTTAACATTTCCTAAACTTTGATTGCTTGACTTTGCTTCCAGAACTGGCCTTTAACATTGCTATTCACAGGTCTCAAGTATATGCTTTAAGTCGTCGTATTTGCTGCACCATTAAGGAAGTTTGGATCGTCCTCATTTTCAAAGCAGGTGTCTAACTTCTGTGGGAAACTACTGAGCTCTAGTGTTTTTGGAGGTCTGCAGTGTTAGACTGGAACAGGAGCGCAGCCCCAAGCCAAGACCCGGCTGTCCCAGCGGGAGGCTCCGCAGCAGCAGCAGCAGCAGCAGCAGCAGGACCGCGGCGGCCGCGCCGCTGCCCGCGGGCCGGAGCGCTCCGTCCTGCCCGAGCCGCAGGGAAGCTCATCCAGCAGGTGGAGCTTCAGGGCAATCCAAAGGGCCGCTCTCCGCCTTTCCTGCCGCAGATCCACGGAGAGCTGCGCTCACCTGCATCCCCGCAGCAGCCGGGCACGGCTCCCTGCCTCAAGCGCAGAGCGCTCCGAGCCGAGCACGGGCACGATTTTCCCTCTGAGCAGCCCAACAAAGCCAGTCTGAGCAAACCCGAGCCCCTCCCCAGGGCACCTGCGGGACACACGGAACACACCCGGCTCCAGCAGCCCCGCCGGGGCCAGGCTGCCTCTGGCACCTCGGGTGCGCCTTCCTCGGCTCCAGGAGCCGTGCGAGCACACGTCCAGTTTAATATATGCACACCCGAAGCACAAGAGTCATGCAAGTTTGAGTTCGCTTTGCTAGAGGTGCACCTAAAGCAATAATTCAAATATTTTTAAAATATATCTTTTCATTCTTTGCAAAACAAGGTTAATTCCTAATGAAACTATTTGTGCTTAGTCTAGAAATGGAGAAATGGAATTAGAAGTTAAGTGAGTAACAACAGGGAAAGCCTGTCTTCTACTACCCTGCAGTATTTCCAGCTACATCAAATACATACACAAGTTTATTTAAAGTTGCTCTCACCTTGTGAAGTTTTCCTCTGACTTTTCAAGAAACACTTTTAACTAGGAAAGTATGTTATTCTTCATTTTACAGCCTCCTCCTCCAGTACCTCTGCATTCGCTAATGTTCAGGTGCTGGTGTCTCCCAAAGGAATTTACTGTCTCCTACATTACTGGCCAACATTTTGGGCTTGCCTACTTCTTTTAACACACATGCACGTGCACACTGCAGTCAAAAACCTCATCTGCTCAGTGTAATGTGTCTGTTATGATGCAGCCTTCCCTTTGAATCCTGGAGCTGAGCAGCAGAGAGAGATACAGGTCCATGTGAGTGAGCCCTGCAGGTAACCTGTGGTTTTCAGTGATCAATGACTGTAGGTGGACAGATTAACACAGAGGTGGCTAATTATAATTTTCTGTTTCTCACATAGAAAATGCAACCTCTCCTTCACATCCCCCAACACTCCCCAGGGCTCTGCTGATTTGGAAATTCATAGCCACTGTACCTAGAGAAATCTAGTGTCCATAGTCCCTACCATAATTAGGACATAAAAGTTAACTTGTTTTACTTAGAGTTGCTTTTTTCCAAGTCCACCTTCCTTCAATTCAGCTTCTTGCTTCTAACCTTTCAGCTTATCAGCATTGATTTATTTAATATAAAGTAGTGAGGTTACCTTAGATCAATTATGCCTTTTTTTCTGTGCAATTTCCAATGCTTAATACATCTGTTACTGCTCAGCCGCAGGGACAACTTGTCCAGCTGGATCCTAAATTATTTCAATCCTTAATTCAATTGTATTTTTGCCACAGCCCAGCCAATGAGCATAATTCTTTTATGGCTAAGAAGCCTCTTTAGAAATAATCCAATAGCCCATATTAAAATATAGGTCATTGTGAAAACTGCCAAGAGCCTGACTTGTCATAACTTTGAGGACAGGCTCTGAGTCTCCGTTGGCATTGCTGATTCTTTCAGTGCTTGGAGGCTTAATTTTAAAACAATCAGCTCAACAAAAACAATTTACTTAGAACTGTCCAAACTACTCAATGTTAGCTGGGAAGCTAAATTGCTACTTGGTGCTGAACTTGGATAAATGCTACAACTAAGGGCAACTGGAGGTTTCCAAGTACTAGATCAGTTCACAACTTTGATGTGCCTGTTGCTATAGAACTGCAAAGGTTTTGGACAGTAAAAACAAGTAAAACCCACTCAAACCTATACATGAGGTGAAGACACCTGTAAGATGAATGTGTAAACTTTCATAAGGCAAAACATACAAAAAGTTCTTAAGCTTTGTGGAGAAGCTATTTTTCACTCTTCAACTAATACCCATTATGAGACTTGAATCCTTTCAAAAGTTTATATTTTTAGAGATGCACTTTCTCCTTAAGAGAAATAAATGATTGGTCTTTTTCAGTATTTTTGAGGAGCTACTGTATTTCAGTATTTTTAATTAACTACTGGATTTTTGTCTTTCTGTATCAAAGACATGGAATCACAGTATCAAAAGCTTAAGGAAATTAGTTGCCTTAGGACCACAAACAGCCACAATGATACTTTCTCTCAAGTAACAGCAATAGAAAGCTCACTACTTCCAGGTAGATAAGGTGAATCTAACTTTTTTCTGTCCTTCTGGATGTCCAGCATCTAGCACAACAGAATTCTGATCTGGATATAGCCACTGTGTAAGCCTTGGGCAACTGTAGTGTGAACGTCTGCTTGCACGCGTTCTCTTAGTGAAAAAACAGCTTTATTTAGAATAATTTGATTGTTTCTGAGTACTTTTAGAAAATGAGAATCCTCAAAAATGAGAAACAGACCTTAGATAAGTGATGCTTTCATTTCCACATCTCCTTCCCACATATCATTCTCACTGGCCACAGAGAGTTCTGTTTCTGTACCAGAGGAAGAAATTTGATCCCAAATATTTGGCCCAGTAGAAAGCACCAACCATTAATAATTTAGATGTTTTCACTCTTTGTTTGGACTTTATTGTAATCAGTGAAATCAGCTGTTTTGCATTTGGAAAAACAATTCATCCTATTGTGCCTTTAGATACAGAGCCCTCTTAAACTGAATGAGGCTACATAAAGATTGGCTTTGAATGCTCAATGATCAGTATAGTACGCAATAAACTTAAGAGCAGTAGCTTGTATTAAGGTACTTATTTTTAGTTAAGCAAGATATCAAGCTCATTCTGTCTTTTTTTGCAGCCTGCACAATTGGACATATTTTGTTTGCTGTACAAGCAGCGATATCAGCAAGAGACTGGCAGCAAAAGAAAGGACAGGTCCTCCCAGCAAGTAAGAACAGATTGCTTCTGGCTTTTTGTTTAGTCTTTTCAACAGGAGGAAAATAATAGCCAGCACCTTGCCATCAGCAGTGCAGTGAAAAAATCATCTTAGGATCATATGAAATTCAGCAAATTTTTGTATCACTAGATGTTTTGCATCATCTCCCAGTCTAGCTTTGGATGCCAAGAGACGTGTGTTGTTCAGGGTCTGCAGATGATGGAAACGACAAAGTGCCTTACAAAAACCTTGATTTAAGCAGATGCATATCATGCTATGACCACACAGAGTTCCCAAGTTAAAACACTTTTCACGAATTCTACTCACGGGTGTATAAGCACAGAGAACTCCTACATGCGAAACCAGCTTCCCAAAGGAAGACAGATTAATCTGGTACCTTTTTCTCATAACTGCCTTTTATAAAAGCAAGGAAAATGGGGTAGATATTAATCTATCACGACTTTACAAAAGTAGCTGTTACAATGACATTTGTAATTGTTAGTCTGAGCAGAAGACATGGAGATAAATAGAATTGTTAAGACAGGAAAGGAACTGACTAAAGAGGATATAATTCTATGTTGTGCTATAAGGATAATTACAGGCTTGGAGTGAGATTACCCATCTTGAAAGATCTGTTAGTGGGAATGATCTTATTAAATATTTGCATTAATGATATGCACCGAAAAGTTTGTGTTTGCTAATGAAATTTGGAGATGATGAAGTTGGCAGGCAGTATTTAATCAGTGAAGAATGGAACTCACATGGGAAAAAAAGGAAACCTAGCATAACAGAGATGGGATGGAAGCAAACAGAATAAAATGGTAAACCTGGTCTTGAAGAATTAGAGAAGTGACAGAGAAGAATGATGTGGGTGTTTTTTAGCCTGTCTGTGGACAAACATTTAGTACAGATGTTAAAAAGGCAAATGTGATCCCCTTCTCATTAAAGTCTTGGCTGATAGTCCTGGGAATTATTACTATTTCACTAAAGGTTGGTAAGACTTCAGCTAAAATCTAGGCCATTTTTGCTCAATAAAGGTTTATTCCAACCAGAAAAGAGAAAGATTACACAGCTATATAACCTGGTGAACTCAGAGGAAGGGCTACAGCAGAGCCATCTGTACTGGCTCTCCTACTGTTCAAAGCAGAGACGAGGTCTGTGTGTGCCTCTGCTCCCTTTTGGACCTTTTGAACCCCTGCAGCCTTTGGACCCTGCACCCACTTCTCTCTTGCACAAGCCAAGATAAGGGAGGAGGATGGAGTGCACCTCATGCACAGTCAGACTGAAACTGGGAGTGCCCCCAGTTCCACCCCACTCATATGCAGCTTTGCAAATCGCTCTCGTACGACCATCTCTGAGACAGAATAGGCCTGATGCCAAAGCAGCAGCAGGGGCTATCCAAAACAGGTAGCAAGAAAGAATATGCTGAAACTTAACTATTGTGTGAAATGTTCCAAAGGAGATTTAAATCTTTAAAAGATACTAAGTGCTAGTAAACTGGAAAGAGGTCAAAGGGAGGTGAAAAAGTTATGCCTATAGAAAAGAGGCAGTGGTGCAATTATGAGGGATAAAAACGCCTGGACTTCAACATCATCCTCTCCACACATCCATATTCTACACATTGTAAAATGATAAAGATCCCACGGCATAGCTTGCTTGGGTGGCACTGATGGTCTCATGAAGGTCATCTGGTGCCGGAGGTAGCAGATCCCAGGTAAAACATACTTTGAAGGAGTGTATTTGTGACAATCTCAAGCAATTTGGTAAGTTACAAAAGCTGCTACTATGAGAAACAAGGAGAAGCCTTGTCTTCCCCTAGAACTTGGCAATCTTGCATGAACAGAATACTGAAATACTGTGAACTGTTTCTGTAATATTTATTTTCAGTTTGAAAACAGTTTGTAGCATGACAGACACTCTCAAAATTCAGGGTTGGACCAACCCAAACAAGCCCTTCTCAGTGAAAGAGATGCATTTCTTTAGCTGTAGGGAAGAGATGCTATGACAGCAGCCTGCTAACAATAAAACACAGAAGTTTTAAATACTAAGTAAACATTACATTTGGAATGGCATTGTGATTTTAGAGACACTCTGAAGCAAACCTGCCCAACCCACTCTTAAAAGTCCACAAAGCTGGGGCTGATATATCTATTGTCATTAAAAGATGCCCAGTATAGTCTGTGGCATGGCATCCTTTACCTGCTAACCTAGAAAGATGGGCACCCCTGCCAATGCCATGTTCCTATCACTGAGAAATCCTTTTAACATTGATTTAGTCAGAAGGCTTTGTTCCCAGTTCCCACAGCAACTGGCTATTCCTAAAGTTTCTTCTATTACAGAATAACCAAACCTAACTTCGTTCAACTTATGCACTTTGTTTGTAAAATGTTTAGTCTTTCAGTGCTGGTGAGCCTCAAGGTCAGAATGAGTTTCTGTGGATGTAGCAGGACATGAAATTAAATACTTGGTGTATATATCCATTGCCCCTTTTACTCTTTTCATTGTATCTTGGATAATAACAAGAAACTAATGTCCCAAGTCTGAAACAACTTTGTCATACAAAGCTACTCATAAAAAAATATCCCAAACCCCAAGTCTTAAGTTCCCATTGCATTCACTGCTTTGATAGTTAGAATTCTTTTCATTTTCCCACTAAATTTATTGTGGTTCCTTTGGTTTAAATAGTGGTGGGTTTTTTCTCAGTGACATTTACCTCAATTTACTTACAAAACAATTATATCCTCTCTCAGTTACTGTTTTGTTTGGCTCAACTGCCAAGTTCTTGCACCAAGTGTGTCAGGCACTTCATGAAGCAAGACTTACAGATGCACCAACAGTATAGTGCAAGTTCCAGCATATTTGAACACTGCTTGATACCACCCTTTTCAGAAGATGTTCCTAGGTTCATAGGAAGGACTGTAGCAGCTCCTGTAGTTCTGTAGTGTCAGTGGCAGAGGGCTGTGCTGCCAGCACAGGAGAATTCAAATCCTGCTGCCAAGAAGCACAGTGAGCCTTCACACCACCAGCAAATGGAGCTCTGAGAGCACACACAGAATTGTCATTCATTGGGGTTTTCTTTCTTCCTAGACACTAATGTGTGAGTGACAGCCTCAGTTTACTATTAGAGCACACAGTATATTCTCCCATACATGGCAAGGAATGACAGACAAGTGTTTGAATAATTGGTGACTAACCTAGCAATACCTGACTATTTTCTGAAGTACATTACAACCTATTTCTCAGCCAACAGTGGCATATCACTAACACTCCACCATCTTGCCTGGCCCCATTGAGGCTTCTAAATACAATATTCTCTTCTCTGACTTCAACTCTACCCACTGTCAGGCTACATTAGGCATAACAAGATCCAGACAGATTCAAGATTAAGCAACTTTTTCATAAAATCCAATTGAGGACTTTCTTACCTTGAGGGTGCAGCGGATATTACATTAACCAGATTGTGCACACTTTCCATGCAAGAAGGCATATATATATATTTATATATATATATTTTTATATATATATATATATATGCAGTGACTTAATTCTCTTAGAAAATAAGCGGGGGTTTTCTAGATTCCTCCCACCACAGACATCATGATCAAGCCCAGCTAACTGAGACCTTGTGGGGAAAGGGGTGTTCCTTAGCAAGGCCTCATTTTTCCAGAAGCAATACGGGAGTGCCGCTGTCTAGCGTAGGAAGTCTGTGCAGATCATTAAGGCAGTAATAGTCACGTGGAGAGAGGGGAACCAGGTTTAAAAAGCTCCTTACTGGCTAGGCTACGTCTTCAGCTCCCAGAGAGACTGCAGTCCCTGAGTGGTGGAACCAAGAAGAAGCAATCCCCCTTCAGTCATCTTCCCCCTCCCCATAGGTACCAGGGAATGGGACAGAGACACCCCCAGTGCTACCTGGTGAGTTTGCCAACATGATGCCTTCAGGGCTGTGCAGCTGAGAGCAGAGGCTGCCTCTGTGTCTGAAACAGAGCGTGTCCTTTATTTGTGGCAGCAGAATGGGGGTGCAGATTCAAACTCACGGGCATATTTGGGGGCAGTGCATGGAACACAGTTTGTGTTTGGTGTATTTGGTGCATGTGGTGGAGTGACTGATGGGTGGTACGAGGAGGAGGCAGCAGCACAGCTGCGCACGAGCACGATCCCGTGGGCTGCACTGCACAGGAAAACAGCAACTGCTCATAGGGCACTGTGGGATAGTCACACAGACTTACAGCACGTATGGCATCGTGTGTCAAAAAGAAGAGAAAAAGGTCTTGTGTGGTGTACTGGAAAGAGGTGTACAGGAAATCACAGAGTAAAAGAGAATGTATGAGCTGCATGGTCTAAGCACCTAAGTGCTCTGGACCAGTACAGCCACTGCTCAAATACTTCACCCAAATGAAGGCTTTAGGATTCAAGTCAGAGCTTGGATGTTGGAGCTTGAGCCAAGTGTTTTTTGTGAAGGCATAAAATCTGTATATTGTCACTAGCTGTCTTGCTAGCATCTTTTTTAGTCTGTGACCTAAAGAGAGATGGGGAGGATACCAATATGAGAACTTTAACTCTGAGGTGATACTCTTTTTCACATTCCAAGTTTGCAGAGAAATCTAGTATTCTTTATGAACTCTGACTAGCTCCTCTTTATGTATTACAATGCATGTAATAGTGTTTTATCAGCCCTAGTAGAGTAAATAAGTATGGTAGGGTGTAACACCTTCGAGAATCCTCTGTGACTTGACCTGCTCTCACTGATGCCAGGGAGAAGGGAAGCTGTTTAATAGTGGGGAGGGAGAGCTGGTTTCTGTCTTTTGTGCACAAATTTTATTCCCTTAACTGACACGAAATGTAGAGTTACTGTTCACAGCTGTAACAAGAAGAGTCCCTGAAAACCCCTTTCTGCAGCTGTGTTTAGCCAACATCTGGCACCAATCACTGTTCTGCCAGATAATTCTTTGCCCATTTTACATGCAAAAGACTCGGGTTCCATTTGGAATAGCAGCAAATAGCTAATGTCCCACAAATGCCTTAATCTGACAACTGAATTCTACCAGCCTCACACTTGCCATGAAAGAAGCAGCTGGGCACCCATCAGCCCCGGCATAGGAGCATTAGCAGAGTCCAGCTCTGCCACGCAGCCTGCATCCCACCGGGTTCTGATGTCAAAAGCCAAAAATTCTGCTGTTTAATTAAAGCCACACTAGCGGACAGGGGAGATCAGCCGAGAAAGAAGGGAAGTGGGCAATCCAAGCAGGCTCTACCTGTTGCCTGCTAACGGCGATTTCAGCTGGCTGGACCAGGGATGCGTGTTTTGCCTGGCGGGAAGCAGCCGCTCCGAGCGCGCCGTAGTCTGCGGCAGGACGGAGCCGACCCGAGTAACTCGGCGGGGAACCAGGGGCGGTGCGGGACTCCGGGCTGTGCGGAGCTCCCGGCGATGCGGGGCTCCCGGCGATGCGNCCGCGGTCCCCCCTCTCCCGCCTCATTTGCATGGCTCTTATTACGGCCGTGCCTCGCTCCCGCCGCGCTGACACCGCCGGGCTGAGCGCGGAGTCGCCTCCAGCGGGAAGCGCACTTCCGTTATCTGCGCGCCCGCGCCCCCTCCTCAGCTCGCTCTCTCTGGATGTTTAAGGCGAGGATGAACAAACAGGTCCAGCCCGAGCGCAAAGTGTCGGTGGTGGCCCCCTTGCCGGACCGCGCGGGGCCGCCGCCGCCGCCGCCGAAGAAGGACGTGGAGCTGATCCTGGTGAAGGAGCACAACGGGGTGCAGTACACCAGCAGCAGCCTCCTGCCCGCCGCCCCCGCGCCGCGCTACGGCACCCAGGACAGGGAGACCTGGGGCAAGAAGATCGACTTCCTCCTCTCCGTCATCGGCTTCGCCGTGGACCTGGCCAACGTCTGGCGATTTCCATACCTCTGCTACAAAAATGGAGGGGGTAAGAGAACCGCTTGCGAGGTCTTTTTTTCCCCGGCCCCACACCCCCCCCAAGCCGCACGGCCGCGAGGGCGGCATCCCGCTCGTCTTGGCGGAGTTTCTGGGGGAAAGCCGGGAGCCGGGGCTCACCCCGCGGAGCCCGGGCGCGGTGCCGGACGGCGAAGGGAGGAGCGGCGGCACCGCCGCGCTGCCCAGCGCTCCCCGCTCCTCCCGGGCAGCGGGGACCCGCCGCGGCCCCCAGAGCAGCCGGGGCATGGCTCAGCCCCTTCCCGGGAACGACTGCTCGCACACTCCTCGAAGTTTAACTTAGTTTTTGAGTACAGGCGTATTTGCCTTCTGCTGCCACTCCAGGCTGCTTAACACTTTTTTTCGTTTGCAAAAAATAGCACCAAGAGGAGGGGGGGAAAAATGGCCAAACCAAAAACTCTCAAGCAGAAAAACAGCATCTAGAAGAGCTAGCGCCAGACCACTGAAAGGTTTCGTGGGTGCAGTTTTAATGTAGGATCGTGATTTCTGCCCTCGGTTCTGCAGTGTGGGGGCTCTCCCCTCATCCAAAGTAGGTAGGAGACTTGCTATAAACAAAACCTCACCTCCTGCACAGTTTGGCAATGACAGAAACAAAAAATTACACACAGTAACTATAGTTGGCTCAGATTGTCTGGCACGTCTTCAGTAAGACCTTAACTCCATCAGCCTCTTTCATCTCCCTGAAGTACACTGTGTTGTCAGTGATGACTCCAGGCTGTGATGGAGTAACACCATCTGCACGCCGGGCAGGTACCTGGGGTGCTTTCAAATCACACACAGAAAGAACAGACCCTGCCTGGCAGATGGAGAACTGTGTGTGAACGGTGAACCACACAGATAGAACCGACAGAGAGAAAGCACATTCTGAAAGATATTTATGTATGTATATAATGATAGTGTTGTTGCCTGGTGATAAAGGCTAATAGTTCACACTTGTAGCATAAAATAATTGCTTCCTGTGAAAATAGGAGCGCAGGATGAATGGGAAAATCCCTATCATGGGGAATTATACCTGTCCTTGGAACTTAATAAGATACTGGTGCTAATGAAACACTTGGTCAAGCTTGGTACCTCCAAAACTTCTGAGAGGAGTCAGAAAACCTCTCTGCTCACCACCCAGACAGACTGAAGAAAGTAGTTAGTACTGAAAAATAACCTCCATCCTTATTTCGTTATGTCCAGCAATAGTCCTAGCCATCCACACTGCAGCAGCACAATGCATCAGGAACCCAGCAGGCTCCTGCCTGTCAGGTGCAGCTGTGGCAGCAGCATCATTCATACCACTCAGGACAGATGCACCATTGCCACATCTCCATGTCATCTGGCAATTTTCAGGAAAAGAGATATATTCTCCTATCTCACATTGCACAAGGTGACACCCAGAGTGCCTGAACTCTTTTCTATTGCAATTTGGGTCACTTAATTTCCTAACCTGCTTCCTTCATAATTTACTGCCAGCTCAGGCACAGGAGGTAACAGTCTGCAGCTCTTGCATTTTGTTTAGCCACCATGTATTATCTTATGTCAGTTCAGCTAGAAAAAAAACTAGGTCTTCATTAGCATCTTCTGATTCAGATACTTCTAAATGGCAGTGAAGAGAAAGCCAACAGCCACAAGAGGCACATTTCAGTGGAAAGTTTGCAGTAATTCTTCCATATCATCAAAGCAAAATCAGACCTTTACCAGCAAAGGTAGACAGGCCCTTTGCTACCCAAGTCTACGGAATGGCTGAGAACTGTTTACCAATACAGAGACCAAACACTCTGGTATCTTAAATTTTTTCCATCCATTGCCTCTTATGTTGGACATACATATCAGTTTTAGTCAGTAGAAACTCTTGTAAGAGTTCCAAGCTCTAAAAGTACTTTACTGAGTTTCAAGCCAACTCAGTCCCTTCTGTCATTCAAACTGTATTTGGGAGCTTGTTTGCTTTATGTGTAAATTTTCCTACAAGACCAAAATACATAAGGCAACAGGCAGAGCTGTGGGATCTTGTTGGATTTTGTTGAGATCTTTCCAGTCGTAAGTTGCAGATATTCTTAAATATCTCCCCCCCTTCCCCCCACTGCTATTGCATGGGGGAACCTTTCTAGCAAAAATTAACTTTTGCTGCCTCAAAAGGATAACACAATGGGTTTCATATAATTGCCATATCTTCCCCATGCAGAAGTTGGTACATGGATATAAACATGGGAAAACTTAATTTTACTATCTTAGTGGTTGTTCTGGACTGCTGAGCAAATTAAAGGGATGAAATCAGAAGTTGTTTTTATATTTGTCTAGTATGTTCAGGCTTAATGTATAAAAAAAAATTTACAGGATGCTCATACTAGGATTACAGTTTGCCTTTTGATATTTATAAGGAACTGCTAGGTAAAGAAGAAACCAATAGAACAGATTAAACTTGAATTGGATGATATGCATAAAGTAAAGAAGTGGAAGGTAAAAGGTCTCCTTTCCTCTTCCTCCTGCAGTTTCTCTTTATTCTGAAAGCCTCAGCAATTACTCAGCCTCGGTGACTTAGCTAGAGCTGACTTTGGACAGCCACACACGTGGGTTATGAACACGTTATCCGCCGACTGATACAAAATACTCGGTGAAAGGAAAGCACCTTACAATGCCCTAAGTCCTGGGTCAGCATGGCTTGTGCCACCTAACAAAAAGAAATTCTGCTGTCCTACCAAAAGATACACCCACAAAGATTCTACAAATGTTCTTAGAAGTTGAACAACATCAAGGACATGGAAGTGGTAGAAAATGGAATCTTCCTTTACTTAAAAAAAAAAAAAGGTAGGGTGGTTGACATGTGGACTATATCCTAAAGCTAACTGTGATTAATTCAAGAAGCCTGCAGACACACTAAGGGCCTTTCCATGCTTGTAAAAGTAGGCAGCTCTTAAGAAAGCATGGAAACTTACAAGAACTGAGAAGGAAAATATAAACACACACTGTATTCCCCCATTCAAAGTTGAATTTTACAAGGGCATGGGTGTATATACACCCCCTTCTTTTTACTAGCCAAGTCCTGGAGTTTCTTTCTTTGATAGACTCCAGGGAAATTTTCTAGAAAAAACAGACATGGAGGATTTGGGGTTAGATCTGGAAGTTCCACTTACACAAAACTCTGGTAGTTTACTTTAGTTTTACTTACACAAGGCATACACCACCCAGTGGCAGCTATACAGACTTTTTTTGTTAGGTAACTTCGGAGACAGCACTGGTGGTGGTAACAAAAAGAAACATTTATATTTTAACAAGCTCCCAGAAACAAAAAGCTAGAGAGTAAGAAGCATGCAGCAGAACTAAAACACTGAATGAATAGCCAGAAACATCTGTGTTTTGGGAGTAGCCTGCTGAGAGACCCCAATGGGACTTCTGCACAAAGATAGATGGCAGAATGTAACCCTTCTGTAAACAACTGTAATTTTTGGAATCATTCTTCTGCTATTAAAAAAATCCCCAGTCTTTAGTAAGATCTAAAAATCTAGAGCATTTATTTTTGTATATCAGTTACCTATTTTCATAGGACTTGCCTGCCTTACAAGGGCAGAGACAGATCCAGTGGCTGTATTGTAATGAAACGTGCCACAGAAAGCTTACAGGACAGTTTAGTATGAACAGACTGGAGGAGTTCTTGCCCTCATTGAGTTCCTGGAAGCAGGATATGTCCACTGTGTGCTCTAAAGTATTTATCAGGTGATAGGGTAGGCTCTGAACAGATGGGAGAGATCTGCCAGCTCCCAGTAAGTAGATATGGCAACACTCCAAAAGGGGGAATTCTCAAACATCACTTTGTCAGTCCAGCTGATCACAAAAAACCACAACTTACATGTATTTGACTGCTGCTCACAGCACAGAGGAAAAGCACTGTTTGCAGCAGATGGAATACTTTTTGTGTAGTGCATTTGTGAGAGTTGCAAAGGAGCAGGGCTTGCCACAGGAGAAATCATCAACTATGGTCATTTCTACTGGCTAATCTTACAAGAGCTATATCCTCATTATAACCTTTCTTGCAAGAGCACTTCTTTTAAAAATTATTTTTAAGAAAAAGATTCCCTAGCTGTATAACTCTCTCTGTAAGTGGTCAAACATCAGTGTAGTCCAAAGAATCCTTTATAACACAAGAAACATTTTAATTGCTCCCCAGGCCTACAAGAGGCTGTGATGAATTAAAGAAGAAGACTACTATTAAAATTATACTCTCATCAAATTAGGGAAAGATTTACCCTGATATTTGGATTACATCTGAAATTTTACTGATGCCAAATGAAGTTGAGTAATGCCTACTATGATTAACTGATGTGCTCACAGTGGGGGAGGATGATGCTCAGTCTTAGTTAACAAGCTATTGTAATTTTTGTACAAGACACTTTCAGTATTAATGTTCATTTTTGTTTCCTGTTCCTGCACAGTCATAGGCAGAACTAATATTTCCCACTGAAATTTGGGGAGAAGGAATTTACCAACATAAAGAACTTCTTTTGTGAGCCAAAGTATTTGCAAGGTCAGTCATGTTCAGACTACTCATTAGGAAGCATGTAATTGTCAGATTAGTCACTGGAGACTTACTGTATCATAACAATCAGATTAAGTTTTTAATGAATTTAAGAATAGTGGCAGATAAATATTTTAACATTACTCTAGCTATCATAATGCACACTTTAAATCTCCCCTGCAGCATTATTTTAAAGTGTTTTTAGACCACAGTATTCCAGAAGAAATTGTTTGCTTCAACAAAGAGTTTGCCAGCAATCAATACACTTCAGAAGTACCTTATGATTTATGCTAACGCTCCCTGTCCTATCATAGTTCCATAATCTGTAATGCAGGACTGGGCAATCCTCAGCACAGGTACCCAAGACAGCACAAACCAGATCCAAATATCCCTGAACAGGCCCAGCACCAAGCCAGGAGCCCAGAGCTGTCGCGCATCGAGGACGACACGGTGGAGCTGTCACCTCGCACAGAGCTGGGAGCCTGGCCACCCCACCACTTCACTGGGAGCACACTGGGGTGCTGACAGCACCTCCTTGGCTTTCTACTACACTCTGCCTCCTCAGTTTTTACAAAGCGTCTGCCACCAAATTTAATCACTATTTTGGGCAAGAATATAACCTGGCACTTTACAGTTCAAAGGTGGATGACCTTTGCCTTACAATATCAGAGTTTATATTTCAAAATAGCACTGATGATGATAATAATAAATCAACTTTGAAGTAATCTCACTGCAAAGCCTACGCCAAGAGTTTGACTCATCAGTCAATCAAAGCTCAGATGCAAATCTAGTGATTTTGGTTTCCTAAAAAGGGGTTTTCAGTTCCATTAGCACATCAAAGCACTGACCTCAGAGAGGTTAAACTGTTATGCTGGTCTCTTCACTGTGGCCATGAGCTCTGGGTTCTCAGCCACAGTGTGACATTAGGGACAATGCTCAGTTGCATGGCACGGCAGTACCTCCTTTCTCAGATCCAGAGTCAGTGTCCAGCTCACAGATGCTCTCTTCCCTTTCCCACTCCATCTATTCTCTTTCCCTTCCTTGATCAGCCACTAATCACCTGGTGCATGCAGGGTGTGGATTCACCCACACTCTTCAGCACTGGAGCTCACATGCCAGGTGCCAGCTGCTTCTCTGAAATTCCCTGTTCTGCTCTACATGTCTTGCTGGCTCCACAAAATAAATCTTCAGGACAGGAATTTCTGCAGGGCTATAAGCTACTGCATCATACACCTACTACATATGAAGTATTAAGAATAGCTGAGAAGGAAGAACTGAATTTCTCACCCAAATCTTTCATCAATTGTAAACTTCTTGTTTCTGACTCTGAGGTATGATACCATGGAATAGTGCATAAGTGGCACACTATATAGACTCTTGGCTAAATATCTGCCTGTGCAGAGATGTTATTTGTCCCTGAACAATTCTAGCAACTCCTAGCTTGACAAATTTACAAAGGTCTAGAGATACACCAGCACAGAAAGGTTCTAGATGACATCCATAATATTTAGCTTGATGTTACGCCTTGAAAGGACCATCCTGTGGCTGATGCAGGATAAGTGTCAAGAACTGATCTAAAGGGTGTTCCAAGCAATTACCAAAACTGATTTTCCAGCTTTACTGACAACAAAAGAGCTGGTATGGACCAGCTGACAAAAGCAAAGACACATCTTTCCAAGTATAGTGGATGCACATTTTGATTACCACTTGAAGTACTTTATTCTAAACTAAGAGGCAGAAAAGACTTCAAGAACTAAATTTAGTTCTGTTTTTGAAAATTTAAAATCTCTGCTTAAGGTCTTCCCATCCCCTGCCTCCCCCCCAAGCCCTCTTCATTTCTGTACACCCTTCTCAATTCTGCCAAGGAACGGAAGCACTGAAATATCCCTTGTAAACCATTCCTGCACAAGTAAATTCTGCAAGTCACATTAGGGAGCCTTCAAAGCTCATATTAGCTCCTACTGAAACAAATACAGGACTTTGTTACAGTTTGACATGAGGTCCTGGGTTTGGATACTCATTGAAGGTGAAATAGCAGGCACGTGAGCTTCGCATGTCTGCTTTCTCACTCACATCATCTTAGGCTCTGGGAGTAATGGAAAACACAAAGGCCAGGTTAGGAGTGTAGCAGCCAACAGCCCTTCTTTATTGGAGGAACCAAAATACCTCTAAAGAGACTGAGACATGGTCTACATGGTTTGGGGACAGAATTTCACCTTCATTTTTAGGCAAAATACCACAAACCTATCTGTCAGTTCAGTGAATATGTGAATACAGCTCCAGCAGTCTATAGCTATTATTTCCAGACAGATACTTCTTCCCCATGCTTAGATCAATATGAAACAGAATGTTAATACAACTACTTACACATAAGATCAGGAGGAACATACAGCTTTAGTGAGAGTTTAGCTATGCTGTGAGGGGAATGATGGATTAAAATCAGTCCATAAATAACTTAACCTCTTGCTGTGTATTAAAAGGGAAATGAAGGGTTTAAAAATTTTTGAGCACGTTGAGAAGCAACATCAAATAGCCCATGTCTTCATTTTTGCTATGTCTGATGGTAAGCACATCAGCAACTCCCAGTTGTAAAGCCTTTGTCCCAGTTTAACCAATTGATTAAATATTTAAGAACTGTAGTATGGTTCTCTGATATCAGTCTGCACTGTAAACTCCATAGCATGTACATACATTGCACTTATTACATGCAGCTATTAGACACTGTTGTACCTAACTGCTCTCAACATTATTACAAAATAGTAAGCCATAACCAAATAATTCTACACTTTGAAATACAGTTATACTGAAGAATTGTAATTTAGAAGTCAAGACACAAATTTAAATGATGACTCTTTGTAAAACAGTTCTGGGTCTTTCACTACTACCTCACTCTTAGTACTTCTCATTTTCTGTGTACATACAGAATCATAGAATTATTTGGGTTGGAAGGGACCTTGAGGATTGTCCAACCCCCCTGGAATCTTGCATCTGACTCTCAACCTCTTGACTTGAAATGTGACAACAAGAAAAAAATAATTATCGTTGTTCCTGTTATTAACATTGTCATCCTTATTAAAGTTAAAAGAAATTGTGTTAAGGATAAATCCACTCTCCCAATCCATTTTCAATGAAGAGTATATAAGGAATCCAGGAATATCCCACTGGTTATAAACCTTGAGTGTTCCTTCCTCAAGGCTTTTGGAGACAAAGGATTGGTGTTAGCAGCCCATTACCCATTTCTTGATAACCTGTAATTGCCTCCTCCAACTACAACTCCTTAATCATCTGCTTTCCTTCTCCCTACCTTCATATTAAGTCTTGAACCTTTGATGGAAAGGTTTCATCCTAATTATGTAGATCTTATATACTGGCACCAAGTCAGAATAGTTTCAGATGCAAGGCTTTATTAACATTCAAAACTTGATTTCCTAAAGATGGCTGAGTCCTTCAGGAAATCAGCACCAGAAGTGCCTCGACCCCCAGTACTGTTGAATAATTCCTGTTATCATGGAAATTCTGGGTAACTGTAGTATAATTCAGCATCTTAACTCCTGTATAGATTCAAAATACTTACTTTTAGCCACAGAGCTTTTGAGACCTTTAATCCATAAAGAAGGGAAAAGGAGGTGAGAGGCATGGAAGGAAAACAGTTAATTTCCTTGCCTTGTGACATATTCTTCAAGAAAACCATTGGAAAGAACCTCTAAACTACTTATCAAAACTATCCTTTATTTTATTTGCACTCTTCCTTCTCCTTTCCCCTATTCTCTATTCAAACAAGTTTTGCAATCTTTCCTGAAGCATGACAAAGGTGACAGCACAGAACAGCACTTTGGGAACCAGGGTCTACCATTCAGAAGCAGAAACTGTCAGCAGGGAGGTCTGGCTGTGTAAGCCACATCCTTGTCTACACTCATGTTCATCTAAAGCACACTACTGACTTCCCAGTGAACAGAATTCTGTGATATTACATATTACTAAGCAAAATTCAGGCAGGATTGGGCAGGCTGTTGTCTGTTGCCAGTCCATAAATGTTTTTTAATGACGAGCATTCTGACTGCTGGTATGTAGTAAGACAAGCTGCCCTCATTATACAATCAGTCTTTTTATAGAAGATGGTAATTTTTCCAGTGCTCCTACTCCTTAAGGCTTTATGAACACAACCACTCATTTCCAAAAGCACAAGTGATTGCAGAAGCTGTGTTCTTAACGTAGGTATTAACTGATTGCTGCAGTTTGGGTATTATAATTGTCTAAGAATATATGCTACGTGTCCAAAATAGGATCCAGCCCTCCCAGACTGGTGGTGTTAGACCACAGAGCCATAAAGTCTTTCTTGGAATGCTTTGTTATAAACTGCTTCCCTAGAACAAACCCAGCATCAGAAGAGCAGTACCGGTTTGATCCCACCTCACTGAAGTACACAGGAATTGTGATTTCAACAGCAAAAGAGTATTACTCCTTTGCAGTCTTTATTTCAGAGCTGGAGAAAGTTATGGCATGATTTCCAAGCACTGGCTGTCCTGTCTTGCTACAGCACTCTTGCTAGTCTGAGAAACAGCTTTTGTGGCACTGATGTAGGGGAAGGATTGTGGCTGGGCAATTGCACAGCATTCATCTTTACTGAAGCCTGCAGGACTGTGGGAAGGAGCTGATTTTCTGGCCCAACAGCAGCATGGAAGAATGAACCCTCTGCAATTGCCTCATTGGCCATCCAAATCACTGTTTCCTTGGGCCCAGTGTATGTACTGAAAAAAGCAGCTGGGTATTGTGCATCTTGGTTTTTGCCAGCTATTTGTAATTTATTCTGCATCTTCTGAACTGTGTGGACATGTGTGTACAGCACTCTTCTCTTCACTGATATTTTAATTTCTATTTTTCCTCTTCTGTAATGAAAGACCTCTTGCAATGTCTATCCTGAAGCATGCCAAAGGTGACAGCACGTTACTTGCCCTTAAAATCCATATCTCGAGGGAAAGTATGATACTGATTCCAGCCAAATTCCAGTTAAATAAAAAAAGGGGAAGAGGCTGGACTTTTTGTGGCACAGCCGTCTGTAGAGTAACGGGAAGCGTTTTTCAGACCACAAGGTGGAGCAGTAGATCCTCACAGGTCTTGGGAAATCCCAACCTGTTAATTAACGTCACAACATTTACAGGAAAAAATAATTTCATGGTGGCTCATTACTTTTAAATACAGAGCTGCCCAGTAATAACAAAGATTATTAGCAGACCGTTCTTGGATTTCACACTTTATTTTATTTATTAGGATATTATAGGAGTGGCAGCTTTTAGCAGAGCCTAATTCACCTGTAGGACCTCACTAGTCAGCATGGCCACAATGACAGCAAGGACACAATCCATTGATAACAAGAGGTTAGCCCTGAACACACCTTTTTTAAAGAGAGTGCAACAATAAAATGGAGATACAGTCTCTTCTCCCCAAGGATTGATACAGGAGGAAACGATTTCTCAAATCCTAAATTTAGAAGATGCTCCAAATACCCTCGAAAGATTTGCCTTTGGAAAAAAAAAAAATCCAACAGGCTCCACACAGACTTTCATGGATACATTCTACTATTGAAAGATTTCTTTTTCTTCTTCAATGTTAATGTAACCCACATTTCAGGAGGTCTCAGCATCTTTCCTTCTTGGCAGAGGAATCCTTATTTCACAACACAGTAATTTCACAATTAAGTATATTGTATTTACTATGATATTAGAAAGTTCAAGGCCAAATGTTACCAAAACATCAAGTTACAGCTTAGAAGGCACTCTCAGAAGTATGTTTGGTACAGGACTCTTCATCAGCATGCAGGGCTGTATCTGCCTACTGATGTGCAGCAAGACTGATGCTTGAAGAAAGCTCCCCAAGCTCATGCCCTCAAACTGAGGGGAGAGCAGAGCTGTACACAGGCACCTGAGTTGTACAGTTTATCACAAAACTAAGGAATAGTTTATGCTGCACAGCGCTTTGTCTCCCTTCAGAAGAGAAATTCAGATATGTAAATGAGATGATGAGACAGGTGTTGGTGAGATCAAAGACAGTCCAGGACATTGTTTTGGGGAAGAGTTTCATCATTTGCTTCTTTTCTGCAGTCTGTTTCTCATGTATGTATGGCTCTACAGCCTTAGTTTAAATCAATAGATTCGTAAACCACATGGGAAGAATCCTGACCCGGCTGAAGTCAATGGGTGATTTTTTTCCATTGACGTCACCAGAGCCAGGATTTAAACCCAAATAACAGACGTCTCTCTCTTAAGGACTCCTAAGTAGACAGAATTTCCAGACTAAGAATTATGTGAGAAGAAAAACAAAGTAAAGTAATAAAAAACTATTCAGGCTAAACTGATACAGAAGACTTTCACTGAGTAGTAACTGATCTTCACTCAGTGCAACAGCTCAGTACTTTACCTAAAAAGCAAACTGTCAGGATTACATAGATGATGGTAATTTTTACACAAAATAGATTTACTCTGTGAGAGGTAGACTACGACCTCAGCATTCTCCTATGTCGGGCTCAAGCAATAAAAAAAGTACTATTTTAAGAAATGCCTTTTACTTGCACAGTTTCATAGGGACAAATGATTAGGTAAGAATCTCTTTCTAGCTTTCAAGGATGAAAAGAAAAGCTGTGAAGGTACAAAGTACATTCAAAATTAAAAGCAAGCAGGCAAATAAAATGATTGTAGTAGAAGATCATGCATTATAAAGTATTCTGGGGCCTGCTTCATGGTTTTTAAACTTTTGAAATTGATGGCTATAAGAATACAGTTGCTCTCTGGCATAAGTTACTCTCTTGACTCTACCCCAAAAGGAAGAGGCAGAAACAAGTTACCAGGCTCTTCCTAAACAGCCAGTTAGTCTTCCATTGACTCATTCAGAAGCTGATGACAAAATCACCGTGTTTGACCCTAAATTAAGAGATTTTGAGATCTTCAAGATCACCTATATTTTTCTTTCTAAATACCGTTTTACAGTCATGATGTATTATGTGTCTAAAGCTATTTAGAAACACAGAAAAAACCCCAGAAACCGCTGTGTGACAAGTTGAAAACACCAGACTCAGCCACACTGATTTATCATAAGGTCTGAGTAATCAGCGAACAAAACTGCCCTGCAATCTGCCCAAGCAAAAGTTTGCACTGTGATGAAACAAGAAGAATTTTGCTTCAAGCTGTTAATAGGCCTCTGCTTCATCTTGGCAGGGAGCTATGGTGGGCCCTGGGGTAATTTTCACATTTTCTCATGGCATTTCAGGCTAGGAGGCCCTGTGCAGAATGGCAGTGACAACGCATGTACTGGACAGCTTGGACTGAGGGGAAAATTACATTGCTTGAAGCCTATTAGGAAACAGTCCACTAAGAACAAACCTAAAGCTCAAGTAGCAAACTCAAAGAAAAACTTTTGTCTTATTAATTCCCACAGAAGGAGCTGAGTAGTTGGAGGATGGAAAATGAAAGAAGGGTGTTGCTAGCCAGTACAAGTAGATTTGTGCAGCACTGTTGTGATATTGTACTGGTCTGAATGAGACTCAGCTTACTCTTTCAAGCAAACTGATGTCAAGAGAAGTAGTTCCTACAGTCCTCCTGCTGCAGGAGGGATGATACTGAGAGGTTTCACTTTGTGCTCACAATGCCCAGATTCTCAGAGACCCCACCTAATGGCTGGCACACCAAATATTACCAGCACTACCCTGTGCCAAATACAGATTTTTCCCAAAAGGAAAAGTTTTCTGTGAAGAACGTTGTGACAGTTTTTGTGAAATTCCTGTGTTCAGTGCTAACAGAAAGGTACAAAGTAAAGAAGCCATGCCCACTTGGAAATTACCATTGCCCAGGTCTTCCAAAATATTAGTACAATCCAATAGTAACTATAATCTTTGGTAAGAATACAGGATTTTCAATTTTTCCTAGGCAATTACGCAAATAGTAGCCCTGACTGTAATGGTAAATTTGCCAATATCATTGTTAATAACACCACACACGGCCGTTAAATTTTACAAATAAATTGAAATGATGCAGCATTTGTCTTCTGTAAGAAAATGTTCTTTATGGCTAGATAACATACTATTCATTTCAAATATGTCTGATATCTGTACTTCATAATTCAGAAAGCATGTCTAAGAAATATCAGAAAACTGCACATAGTGGGTTTTAAGAAACCATGGAGAATGGCTTTATAGGGTATGTAAGGTTTTGCCTTCTGCTTTAAAGCCCTGTTTAAGCTCACATTCTATGTAGTTTACAGTGCAGTTATTCTGCTTCCTTTAGTGGAGGCAGAAAGAACATCCTGAAGGCTTCATTTCTAATGACTGAGAGCAAAGGTTAGATTTACTAGAATTCTTATAGATAGAGCATTGACTGTCTCACACTTCTGTAATAGAAATAACCCTTTACTGAGAGGAAGAATTTAGGGGATTCTGTTAAGCAAGAGTTTGTAAAGATTAAGATAGTATAGAAAGTATTACACTAATAAAAATAAATCTCTAATAAAGACTGGAAGGAAAAGGAATATTTCACTTTAGTTTTGAGTCCAAAAATTGAAGTTACAATTTAGAATTGGATTAACCTCTAAACAGTGTAAGGCAAGTTTTTAAGAGTATCACAGACTGTTGTGCTTAATTCTTCTTTAGCAGAATTTCAAGGCATTTACCTCCTATTGGTTTGTACATTAATCCTCTTGAAAGCTGCTTGGCACTTGTCTGGAGCTGATTTAAGATGTCTTGGGCACTTTGCTTTACCCTGGCACAGTTAGGAATCTCATGCTGCCTAAAATGGGTACTGCATCCTCCCCAGAGGGTGCTTAACTTGGAGGCTGCAGGCTGGTTTTTATTTTGACAACGTGCAGAAGAAAAGCAGTCTTCAAGAGCAACACCCTCCATCCCAGATTGCTGAGAAGCAGGAAATGCCCTGCTACATGCACAGCACAAAGCACATTTCACACACTTTGCCTTACAGCTCTGATCAGCTCTGCCAGGGCAGTCCTGCCACCCCCAACACAGGGGCGTGGCTGGAGGGGATCTCCTCCTGTACAGGGGTGCAGTGTGCAAGGACAGTGAGCAGCTCCCACAGGGACAATCCTGGGAGCGTTAGAGAGAGCAGAAAGCAAGGACCAATACTGCCTAAATGAGGGGCTCAGCTCCAGAGGACTCATCCCAGACTCTTTTTTATTAAGGTGGAAAAACATTTCAGGGATATAAACTTGGCATTCCTGATGTGTTAAAAGCACAGCTCAGAAAGCAGGTATCATAACTTAATGTAGCTACCAGAAGTGTCTACACAGCTCTTCAACCTGCCAATGCATGAACATGCTACACCAAGAAATACCTGTAGGGTGGCAATTTCAGACAGAAAACAGCTATCACTATTGCACTGTAATTAATTAGTTTAGTTCACTCAGTCTCTACAGATTATAAACAGAAGCCTGAAACACTTGATTCAAAACCAAAACACAAACAAAACAAAGAAAAAAACCCAAAACAAAACACCAAAAAAAACCTCCACAACAAAACAGCCAAACAGCAAAGGATATGTCTAGTATATTTCAATCAGGTTTGTAGGTTATTCTGTCTGAAACTGGGGTCTGTGCTAGACAGCAAGTTAGATCAAAGTATCTCACAAGCCATTCTGGCATCAAAGTCAGATTAATCCATGAATTTTGAAAACATCCATTTCAGTTTACAGCTGACTGAGGAAAAGAAAACTCAACACAAACGAACATACAAGTTCTCTGAGAAGATGAGAAAACTATGACTAACAGTCTATATCTGAACCAAACTAGAACTGTAGTTGCCAAAATCTCCCTGGCACCAACTCTCCCTAGATTTAAGAGACAGCCAAGCTGATGAAGTAGTATTTCCTTTTGTGTACATCATGATGTTCCTCATATCACAGAAAATATGTTTTCAGTACTTAACAGTTCAAGGAAAACTTATCACATGAGGTTATGCTGTTATGGATCTAGTGCTGGCATCTAGGAAAACCTACTTATCTTGATCCACAAGCACACAGAAAATACCTTCTGATATCTTAATTCAAAAGTATTTTTAGCCACCAATAAATCAGGGTACATTTTGACAGGCACCTTGCTCTTGAAGTACAGCCTACACCTCACCTGGGTGGTTTTGTTGATATGCAATTGCAGGTGAATATATCCTCATGTCACCCCTAATAACTGCAAGGTTGGAGAAAAAACACAAATAGAACATTCCTATTAATTAAACTCTAGAATAGTATTTTCCCTCTTAATTTAATATCTCTTAAGCTTCCATTCATGTCTGTTGTGAATCAGCAATGTTCTCCAGGGAGGCATCTGCATGCTGACCCAATAGTCCAGTACTACACATCTCCCCTGACTAGGACCTTCTGAAGAGTTTGTAAACTATAAAGTTTGCTGGTTTGTTCCCAACAGTGTTATCTGTGCAGGAAAGGATACTACCACTCCTACAACCCCTATCCTATTGAGCATTAGCAATAGGGATGGCACAAATAACAGAACAATCTACAGGCTGGCTCCACAATCCAGCTCACTTACTCTCTCATTTCTTGTTTAAACCAGCCAGGTAGTTAAAAAAGAAAAAGGCACAAAATCAAGACAGTGGATTTGGGCAGGAATGTTAGTATCTAGACTTTCAGATTGTTACAAACTCCGAGTGTTTACTTAGCAAACTACAGATAAAATTCATCTTATTGCATTGATCTAGAAACAAAAGATCCAACTCCAATAGTACCTCTGCTATAGAGGCACAATGTTAAAAGCTATCACTGCAACCCATAAAGCAGATCTTTGGCTGTTCTATGGTCACACTCATGGCAAATGATGGGAATTGTTCTTTTCCTAAGCCAGCCACAGCGAGTGTTGGGAAGATCAGCAGCAGGAAGCCCCACAAATCTCCAGAGCTCCCACTGCCACACTGTCCATCTCGGATCAACCTGATTTGTATTGTCTCATACCCACCACGTCTCTTCATTTATTCTTTAATTTCCTACCAAACAACACAGGCCACAGTCCTTGTTCTTGTATGTGCCTGCAATTATCTTTAAACTACACATTGTTGTAAATGTGATCGTTTCATTAATTTATGTAAATAGGACTTTGGCCAATGACTTGGCTGCTATTTATGAATGAATCATGCTGCTCTGAGTGGCTGGATATATTTAACTCTCATTAATTTGTTCAAAATAGCTACTAATGGGTTTCTTTAGCTCATGACTCTTCTAACAAAAGGCGAGAGGATGACTGGATTTGCGTGGCAAGGGCCTAGGTAACCCTTTCAGTCACTAATCAGTGACCATCTTCTAAATACACTGCACTTCAAGTTACTTCAAGTGATTTTAAGGCAGTAGCAGGTTAACAGCTCAAGACAAAAATTGCAGGCTTCAGTTGGCCTCAGCCAACGGCACTGAACCATTTCTGGAAACTATTTGTTTTCACTTTCTTTTGAGTGAAAGGAATGCTGTTAAAATTGCAATTCTGAAAAAACTGAAGGCTCTGAGCCCAAATTGAGAGTAGTAATATAAATAAGTTCAAATCTAGCAAGAGTTTGTTAGAGGGAGTAGCTAAATGTAAAGGCTTCAAGAGAAACATGCCACTCACCATGGTATAGATCCACTGGTTTTATGATTCAGAAATACTTTCCATTAAAAAAGGTTGCATACTTGGAAGATTTTATTGTATACATGGAGAATTTTACATGTGTAAAGTGCTGCTGAGGTTTTCATAGTATGTCAGGCGATCTGTTTTGCAGAAAAAATGTTATTTTTTACAACTAGAATCTCTTGCTAGCTGCTGTCAACATTATCATACAGCTGCTGCTTATCATCATCTTGTCTTTGACCTGAGCTTCCATCATGCTCCTTTGTAGCTCTGACTTCTCTTTGCTGTGCCACACAGACCCTCACTGCTTTTAATCTCAGGTCAGTAAGGTCTTAGTGTTTCACCCCTTCTTCCCTGTCATCAGCAGCAGGCTCCAGCTCCCCTCCTTCAGAGGTGCCTTGGAGACTGTGCAAGCTTGGTGGCCCGCCTGCTGCAGAGCCAGATAACATCCATGTACTAGAAACACCTGCCTTTCCAATTATCTAGTTTTCTACCCATGGTGATCCTTTACAATCTAGATTTCAAGAACTCTACATCAGTGACTCTGTTTTTCATTCACAAGAGTCTGCACAGATCAGTGTTTCCACCCATTTTCCTTGTTGTCCAAGCAAATGTGCTACGTTCTATCAACTGTTTGTCGATATCATCTGGGGTACTATTTATTCTGAATGAAAAAAAAAACCAAACAAACCAGTGTTGATCAATGTTAAGAGAGATATTAGCTTGTATTTCAGTTCACCAATTGGGAGATCTCTGCTTTTAGACTTTTCCTGCACAAATACTGGAAACACTCCGATTGGAAAATATACTGCAATATTTGCTCAAAGTTTGTTGTTTTAGCAGGCACAGGGGTGCCTGCCAGTATAACATTTTGACTAGAAATAACCATGGTAACAAATGCAGAAGGCTAACAAGCACAAAGAGTTCAAAATTGTTACAACTACCCCTGGCCTGGCCTACCTCTTGTATGTGCATCAAAAATCCTTTTAGGATAACCACAGCTGTTTAAATAATCTTTCTTCAGCCATTAGTAAATTATTGCTTCTTTCTTTCTGGGATTTAAAAGTGAGATGAGACCTCCTGGTTGGACTGAGAAGAATATTTCGAGCTTTTGCTTCCTACCCCTTAGGATGCTGGGAATGCTGATAAAGAGAGGAAACACTCCGTGTGGATTCTGGTATACCAAATTAAGAAGCTGTTTTGGCACTGAACAGAGGAATGCAAAGACTATCTTGTATTTTGTCCTTCATTAATTAAATGTAATAGTATTTTTAAAAAAAAAAATCTGTGTAAGTTTCCACTTGAAGTTTCACATAGACGGTTCTTGTAGCAGCTGAGCCTTTGACCTAACCTAGATTTGCATAAGACGTAAGACTGTCTTAACCCCATATTTGCACTGGTACCTTAAAGGGACATGTATGGATCTTGTGAAATCTGTCAGGAGAGAGAAGCAGCCGCTCACAACAGTCTAAGGCCAACCTGTGGCTTTTGAGCTGCGTGTGACTCAGTAGAGAGTCAAGTATGGCTCTTGCGCCAGAGCTGTATTACAGATGTTAATGACTTCAGCTTTCTAGCTGTAGATGGAAATTAGGAACCATTAGGGATTGCTGAAACTAGTGTTGCCTTGTGGGATGCAGCTGTGTGCTCACGCCGAGGGGGAGTGGAATCCCCCCGAGTGCTATCAGCGTGTTACTGCCAAAGCAGCGATCGCACAGATTGCGTTCTCTCAGCTCGCTGAGGTAGGTAGGTCTTGGCAAGCTTGTCTGAAGTGCTGGCCAAGCTCTGCTTCCAAGAGTTCAGCTGTCTGGTCTATCCGAATGTGACACTGGATTCATGCAATTAAGCACTGCAGTTTCTGTGGCCAGTGGCACAGGCAGGAGTGACACATTGTGCCACCCTTCCTAACACACTCTGACTTCCTAGACAGGGCAGGCATTAACAGCAAGTGCTCCTGCAGAGAAATCTGGGCTGATGCTTCAATTCACACCAGTGGATCTAAAGCAAGAGGCCCACCAGAACTGCTTTGCCTCTACCCTGGCCTGCAGGATGTTCACACAAACAGGACTGTAAAATTCTTCCAAACAACACCTCTTGTTCATAGGAAACTCCTCCTAAACAGCCCTAGGACGGAGGCCCTGTGCAAGTCCAGAGTGACACTGGTCAGCTCTCACACACAGGCTGTTTACAAGCATTTCCAGACCATTCTATCCTGTATCTATTTCATGTGGAAATTTGAATGATATTTTGACCACCATTTATTTTTTTCAAAGGGGCCTTGATCCCAGAAAGGGTTGAGTGAACACCACGAAAATTGATTCTGGATACTGGCAAGGAAAATAAGAGCAAATATAAAGATACTTTAAAAAGTACCTGACTTTTTCTTATTTATTACCTAACCAGAAGCTGCTAAACAAGAAGTTTCCAGAAGACTCCAAAACATTAAGTCAAACTAATATGACTAAGCACCCTTACTTTGGTATTTATCTCAATTTCAAAATACTTCAATCACTTAGCACCTGAAAAGTAACCCAGCTATGAAACCCTGCCATACTGTGTAACTGCTCTTTGATGAAAATTGCACCACACCTTATTAATCCCTTGCGGGGGCAGGGCGGGGGAAGAAAAAAAAGAAAGAAACCTCCTATAACTAAAGCCTGGAATGACTCGCAGCCAAACAGATGACACTTAAGCAAGTATGCCTAAGTACAGTACACTTCACAGTTCATCTTGGTATTAGTCATACTTAAAAACTGCGTATTTTAAACTAGCATTTAATACGGATGTCCACTACACATCTCCAGGATTAATCTTCTCAATTACAAATTTCCCTGAATAGGCATCATTTTTTCCACAGTCTCATGACATTAATCAAACATCACTCCCTGCAAACTCCATACCTCCCAAATACAAGCCAGGTTTGTGAGTCAGCTCCACACGCTGTAATACGATCAAAGCAAGACAAGTATGGCACTTCAAAAGCTCACTTGCAGGAAATCTGACAGTAAAACCACCTAAAATAATTTTTCCAGATACTAGATATAGTGAAAGCAATATGTAGTATCCCAGACTGATTTTGCTGAGTATGTTTCAACATTGAACAGGGCTCAGAATTGCAGGGTATTAAGTATCTGTTGAATACAATTTTCTTTTTTTGCACAGTATTCAAACATACAAGAGTTCAACATGGCAATCACAGAAAACAGATTATAAACAGCACTAAAATGTTATCAAAAACATGTATCACTGATACTGTAGTAGCTTATGCAAATGCAAGTTGCATTTACATTACACTCCATCATGAAGAAGATTCTTGCCCCTGAAGTGATACAACCAATACATTTCAATTTTAAATATGCATTCTCAAAGGTTAAGCTATTTTTTCTTTCTGTTGATATACCTTTTCTCTGTTTCATTGCAAGGTTTCAACTTTCAAATGACTAAACTTATGACTGAATGCTGAATACATTGTCCTTACCATTATGTTACAGCACGTTACTTTTAGAAGTAGATGACTAAGAGAGCAGAGTTTGTTTTTCCATTCTATTCTCCAGTAGATAGTCAAAATTCCCTTTCTCAGCATGCAAGGCAGCTTACACCAGTAATATCTGTGAAAAGCAAGCTCAAAAGGTAAAGAAACAACTATTCAGACTTTTAAAAGCATAACAATAGTTTCAAACACACTTTTTTAAACATGTAATTCATTCTGCTTACTGGCATGTTTTAAAAAGCTACAGTCATGCTCTCAGGTTTTTACCTCCTGTAAGTGTACAAATTTAGGAGCAATGCAAACTTACTTCCTTTTACAAAGGAAGTTTTCAAATTACTAAACCAGCACAACAGATTTTAAAGGTTTGCAAAAGTTTGTACTACTTGCTATTAGGAGGAATAGTCAACCCACTGTTGTTTTTCCTTTTGCTGAAAAATTGAAACATGATATTCACAATCTAGTTTCCTTTTCATAGGAAGGACATTAGTTGGTTATTCAGTTGATGTAATTCCTCTGTCAGCTCTCTAGTTGTTAAAAGAATCCAATAATGTTTTTAATACAGGAAAGTTTAATGTTAATTGAACTCTTCTTGACCGAGCAAGCTGAGCAATATGATAAAAGCTACCCTTTGTATGTACCACAAAGCAGAGAACTGTCAGAGCCCACAGTTATTAAACATGACACCAGCTAGAATTGCTTTATAGTATCACATGTAGCCATGCACTGGGGTAGTCTTCTCTCTGTGACCTAGATCATATAAAATAGCTAAGAAATTTTCAGGTAGTTTCTATATCAGGCGATCCTTTTGTTTTTCAGCTGGCAATAATTTTTATTCTATAGTAGCTGACACGCCAGGATTTTTCCAAAGGTGACACTTTCTCAGTGACAGTACAGACTCACAGGAGAATGGTCAGACTTGTGAAGTGTTCCAGGAAGGTGCCAGCAGCCCCAGCACTGTCCTGCTGCAATATCAAGATGCTGTACTGGGGCCTAGCAGGAACCTTCACATCCTCCACAGTAATGGCCATGAGCCTCCCTAGGTTGGAAATGGGTGTGTTGCCTAACACATTTTATAAGAATAAAGGAATTTACTATAGCAAAATACGTCATGGAAGGTCAAATTCTGTATAATTAGCCAGTAGTAATAAACTTTCAAGCCAGAGGTTCCTGCCAACACTTCACACAGTGGTTTAAGCTGCACTTACAGGATTTCACATTTTTCTCTTCTGTTACTGGTTCCATGCTCCCTTCTGGAAATACTACACTAAAAAAAAATTAACAAAATTTTTCATAGTCCCTTTCCTTTTCAGCTATGCAAGTGTGTTCAGCTTTTCTTTCTTCTACAGTTAGGGATTAATTTTCAGGGACACATTTTTTCCTCTTTAAAGCCAAAAAGCATTAAAGGGAAATAGGAGTTATAACCTATAGCTTTTTTCAGGGATTCTGTCTCTGAGACCTTTAAAAAATAAAGAAAATGTATGAGAATACATGGGTTCTTCCTTCCTGATATTTCCTTTCTATTTCCCAAAAGCAGTGGTTTTGTCTTTAGCCAGTAAAAGTAACAGAGAAAGAAAAATGCAACCAATAAAAAGACTGCAATGTCTCTTTACTGTCTTTTCAGGTGCTTTTCTCATTCCCTACATCCTCTTCTTAATCATTGCTGGAATGCCCCTGTTCTATATGGAATTAGCACTGGGACAATATAACCGAGAAGGGGCTGCCACTGTGTGGAAAATCTGTCCAGTTTTCAAAGGTAAGTGTTCCTCTGCTCCCTTGAACATCACACGTGTGATCACAAACAACGTAAAGATCTCTCGTCTTTCACAGACAAGGTGATATTTGGTGACCTTTCCCCAGTTCTTGAAGTCAGAAGTCTTTATGTTATCAAAGGTGAAGCACAAAATGGGAAAAGCCACAGAAATCATCCTCAGGGTGATTGCTGGCTGAGTGTAGCAGAAGGCAATGAGCAGGGCCAGTTCAGCCCTGCCCTCCCTTTCCCCTGGGTACTGGGAGGAACTGGGTGTCTCTAGAAGGAGGGAGGGGTTTGCCAATCCAAACACTGGAAACACCAAATCCCATCCAGGTTAGTTCAGCCCTGTCTTCCCCATTGACTAAGGTAACCACTACTCCATTCAGGGCATGGAGCTTTCTCTGCAGAAGCCAGCATACCACAGTGGCTACAACCCTAAAATGGAGTTGTGAAGACTGTGGGTTCAGCCACTAGACTTGTGACATCACAGGAGTTTTCTGTGGTATCTCTGTACCTCAGTTTTCCTGCCTGTGAAGTGGGAGCTATGATTCTGATAGTGTTTGCAAAATGTCTTTCAGATTTAGCAATGAAAAACACATATCAAAATCTGAACATTATTACTATTGAGTGTTTTCCACCAGGAACTTTTATTCAGCATCACTGAATAAAAGGCTGTGGAGTGTTGTTTGTGCACTGCATCATTCTGCAGGGAAAAAATAGGTTAGGTGCTTCAGGATGTTTGGCTTTGATCAGGAAATGAACAATGTGTGAAAGAAGCCATATGTGTTCTGTACATGAAACAAGTATTTGTTAAGGAACCTCAAGAATTTTTTTAAGCATTGCTTACTAGCAAAAATATAAGTTCCTTTGTATGTATACCAGACTGTACTTAAAATCTTATGGAAAAG
The DNA here is from genome assembly GCA_013398275.1 of Promerops cafer. Taxonomy (NCBI): domain Eukaryota; kingdom Metazoa; phylum Chordata; class Aves; order Passeriformes; family Nectariniidae; genus Promerops; species Promerops cafer. Next base: position 1,460,839 of record VZSE01005852.1, on the reverse strand, counting down.
CCTTTTCAACACAGACATATTTGAAATTAAACCAGGCAAGTTCAGCTGACCTTAGAACCTTAAAATTCAGATCATGTTCATCCTGGGACTGACAAAAGCTGAGGAGCTTAACAACAGCAATCCAAACTTGATGGATCCGCTGCTTGGACATAGGTTACACTGAGTAAATGTTAGTCTTCTTTCTCAAAATACAGCTTTCCTCTTCAAGCAGTCTAGTGCCACACAAAAAGAAAAGTGAAGGGGGTTTTTCCTACGACTCAAACCCAAAACTCACAGCAAAATCAGCAATATAACAAAAAATAAGTAAGCAAGCTAATAAAATAATGTGTCTCAAAATTTTAAAATTAATTCATATAGATTTACCAGGCCCTTCTATAATCCCATCATGGGAGATGAAATTCATCCCAGCACCCAGGACCCTGAATATCCTTGCTCAATAAAAATTCTTGTTGGTATTATTTATATACCTTTGGATGACAATGAGGATTTTGAAAACCTAAATGCAAAAATTAGACCTTCAGGATCTCAAAGCATTTGAGCCAAATACCACTGTGCTCAGAGGTATTCTGTGTTGACTTCAGGATTGAAAAGATTATGAGAAAGGAAAATAGAACTTATTTCATGTATATTCTTGTTGACATTCCAGCTGTGTTTTTAAGCTGACATTTTCAAGGTGGACTAAACATATATTACTGTTGATTTTTAAGGTTTCTTATTACAAGAATATAGAATAGCATAAGTTATTTGATTCTCAGAAAGTAATAAGCATTGAGACATTTGCACCTCTATATAAACTCAGTACTTTAAAGTTTTGACTAAAACTTCTGGTAACATGCAAACACATTTTACTGCTAATGCTTTGGAGTTGTTTCTGGGACAACTCAAATCTCTCACTCAAAGGAAAAGTACACAGTATACACAAATTTATAACAGCTTCTCTAAATGAACAGCACTATAGTTCTAATTTTAGCTATGAATATTATTGCTATGAACGCTAAGCACTCCTAATGAGATGCTATCATAACACATGCAATTGCAAATATACCCTGTAACCTTTGTAACACAGTCTGTTTTCATCTCTGCGGTTTTTTTCAGGGTCTATTTTAGTCTGTAGGTGCTGCAGCATCACTTTTAAGAAAACCTAGAAACATAGGAGCCAATTCATGCCTGAATATTCTTAAGATCACAGAGAAGAGCTATTTAAAACACATTTGATCCAGTATTTTTTAATCTTGATATTAAACATCTCTCGTTGTCCTCCTAGATTGGAGGAATTTCAGGAACACTTTTTAAAACAACAGTCATCTAATTTTAGTATTTAATATATTATCCATACTTAGTGTTTTAGCATTCACCTTAATACTTAAGAATTACTCTTTTGGGGGATTCCTCCCTCCTCTCCATTCTATTGATCATGGTGTATCACTAGAGTTTGAGTGTTCAAGTACTACATTCATTTAGGCACCAAGGATTTCAAAATACTGTTTCATCTTTACTTTCACAATTATTTCCCCGTTGTTAGGGATGAGCAAGCTGGTTTACAGATTAAAAGCCTCCTGCAGAGCAAAGAGTAACTTTTGTACACACAGCAGTCTTTGAACTGCCAGCTCCTTCAGGGTCAGCATATGTTCCTTATGCAAATTTTAAACCAGGATTAATACAGTGTTTGCTACTTCCTTTCTTCATAAAGAAATAAGAAAGACTAATAATCTCCAACTGCTAGGCCTCCAATGCAAAAAATTAAACTGAAGAAAATTGGAAATAAAGGTTTGCACTTAGCTGCTGTGACAGTAACCCCTGTGACAGTGATGACATTCATAAAATAACTGTACTCCCTTTTATATGCAGTACATACAACTTTGAGGGAGGATTTGGAGAACAAAGCTGCACACACAGTAAGAATGATTGAAGTCAAGGCAAAGCAAGATTCCTGAACAATTCTGCCAAACAACTTTTATTGGGCTCCAGCGTTAGTATCAAAGCTTCCTCCCAAACTGTTGGAAAATGTCCATTCTCATGAGGAGAACATGCACTTTCTGGGGCGCTCTTGCTACAATACAAAGCAAACATTCAAAGCCAAAAGAGAATGCTTTCACTTGGCATTCTGTAATCCTGGAGAGATAGTAAAAGGGGTTGAATGTCACACACAGTTTAGCCCCAACCTGATATTCCCCCAGCTTTACTGGCATGCCCAAAAGCCACCTGGAGACCTCAGTGGAACAGCACAGATTGTTTCATGCATGATTTGGAGCCAGTTACATGCTGATGGAAGCCAATCTAGAGAGTAGTAATGGGAAAGAAACAAGAGAGGGATCAGTGTCTGTTCCAAACTAGTTCAGGGTGGGAACATGAGGCATGGGGAAACTTCATTTAAGTGTCAAGCTTTACTTTTCCAAGAGAAGTTGCCAAGGTCCCTGACGTCATGAAGATGAAGTGAGTTTCACTCCTAACATGGGCTTGCAATCTTCTGCATTGGAAGCAAATCAGCAATGGAGTTGTACAAGGACAAATTTTGACATTGCACTGCTTAATTTCTTTTTCTGACAAACAACTGGATTTGATAAAAGCCAGTCATTTTCCAGAACCATTTCCGTAATTTTTTGTTTAGAGGTCAGGTACATTGTGTCCACGTATGTGTATGCAAATGTCAAAAATTCCTTTTTATTGGTGTGAAGACCTAAAATGAATTTGCAATCATGTATGGTTGAGTTTAACTCCAGTGTTTGTGTGTACTGTTGCATGTCAAATGCAATGTGTAATCTAGTTTTCCTTTGTCTTTAGGTGTAGGCTATGCAGTGATACTCATAGCTCTTTACGTGGGTTTCTACTACAACGTTATCATAGCTTGGTCTCTGTATTATCTATTTTCATCATTCACATTTGAGCTCCCCTGGACAAACTGCCACAACAGCTGGAACAGCCCAAACTGTACAGATCCCAAACTCTTCAATGCATCAGTGCTTGGCAATGGTACTAAATACTCAAAGTACAAGCTCACTCCTGCAGCTGAATTTTATGAGTAAGTGTTGACCTGACTTTGCTATTTATTCAAAATTCTATGTCTAAGGGGCTTTCCTCTTGAAGGTAAAATAGTTTGTATCCAGCCTCTAGAATGAGCATCAGAAGACTAAAATGGAGCTGTAATGTTGGTCTGTATTCCTGGGTGACTAAGACTTTTGTCTCTGTGATCTTTGGTTTCTCCCGTACTAATGCAGCACTTGCTACTGAGAAAAATGGAATTGGACAAGACACAAATCTCCTCCATGTGCCACTTTGGCTTGCACCAGCTTTGCTAGGGCAAGGAAACACAGCAATATTCTGACAGAGGTGACTGCATGCCAATCTGAGCTGAGTTTAAGGCTTTAAAATAACTATTAGTTCACAGATTTGGACTGTTTCTCTACTTGCAAAATATTTCAGAGCAACAGCAGACCTGTTTGTTCCACTGCTTCAATAGTTCAGTGAAGCGAGAAAAAGCACTGAGCAGGAGGAAAGAGTCAGGTTATGGAAAGACAGGCTTTTGCCAATGCCTAAGCAAAAGAGTGTTCTGCAGCACGGGCTGAGACAGGCAAAGGCACACTCAAATCAAACAGCTGGAACCAAACCCCAAAAGGTATATAAATTAACAACTGAATTATAAAGCAAAGATACCAACCTCTGTATAAATATTTTCATTATGGACTTATAGGGGAAAATGGGATTTGATTAGGAGAAAGAAAGGGTATGAGCATCAAGCTACTGAATCAGCTGTTGAATTAATGTGAATAATGAATTAATTAAAATTTCTGTGTTGGAAATAGAAGGATATCAGGGCACACACCTGCTAAGCAGTTAGTCCAGCCCCGTAGAAAGAAAGGGAAAACACTGTTACCATAAATAACCAGCAGGGATCTTGGGGTCTCTGTTTACAGCTCTTTAACATTTGCACCCGCTGTTCCATCTCTGAAGACAGCACAGTGAAAGATCAGTAGTGATACACAAACTGCTGGCAGGGGTTTGGGTAAACGAAACTCAGTGCTTTGAAAACAAGATGGGGGCTTGAGTTCAAAGGATCTCACTAAAATGGCAAATAGTGACAGCTGTGAAATCTACTGCCCTTACAATAAAAGGCTTAAGTCTTAGTAAAGTAAAATGCAATCCCTACATTCTTGCTTTGCCTTTTTATTATTTAGAATGGTTCTGTGCAACTTCTTCTATCACATCATGCTTGGGTAATGATTTTGACTTTGTAGTGGGTGAGGTTGTGGCAGAATTAATTCATGATATTTTGATTATTGCCACTGATCTGGGGAACAGCTCAATTAATGATTGCCTGTACACTGAAACTTGAAATATTATGGTTCTTTCCTCATCATGAAGTAGATTCAAGGTGCAGTGTTCAGAAAGTAAGAATAAAAAGGGAATTAAACATTTAATTATGCTTTGATCCCTGAATTTTGGGGCTGTAATTAGGTCACTAGGCCCTGTACTACTCAGCGACTAGATTACATTGCAAAAATGAGAAGGGTAAGCACTTAACTAAAGCACTCTATAACATCTGTTTTCCTAGCTGTAAAAACAGGGAACCACAAGGGGCATTATATTCACTTATTCAGTATTTGGATGAGCTCATCAGGTCCAGCTGTACAGCTCAGGTGTTGACCCAAGCTTGTACAAAGTCTTAGTGTATTCAGATTCAACCTAATAAAGAAAATCAGAAAACAGTTTCTTTCTTACACCAAATAACCTAATTCATGCTCATGGTCTTCTTACAACAAGGAGAGTTGAATCTTTTGATTATAAAGTTTCATATTTTGTGCCAGAGACACAAAAGGAAATGGGAAGTGATACAGCTTAAACTTGGTTTTCTAGGTTGTGTAGTTACATCAGAACACTCACACACAAAAATTTGGCTTCTGGTGGGCAGGTTGAGGGGAAAGCAGGGAGACCAGAAACACCAAACGTTTATTTTGCAGTTGGAGAGAGACTGAAAAGAGGTACTTCCAAGACAGGTCTCAAGCAGAAAGCTGGTATGATTATTCCAAAAAGACACAGACGCTTCTTTTTGGGACATAATTCCTTCACACTAAGCTGGCCTGACCATGAATTTAGAGTTGATTATTTCCTAAAGCCATGTAGCTGCCAGAGCTGACTGCCTCTATCTCCACCAGCACAGGAATAAACTGTAGGAGGAAGTGGGAGTACTGTGATGTGACAGTTCAACAAATACAACAAGAAAGGTACCTCAAATTCAGCAAAATATGCTGGCTGTCGCTACTTATATTGAGTGAGAAAAGGGAAAACTTGCAATCTAGGCCAAATCTATCAGCTGTCCAGTATCTGGCCAGGAGGAAAAGCAGAGAGAAACCTCTAAGCCTCAGACTTAGAAGAAATAATTTCAAGTTGCAAATTCCATGCCAAGGCAATGACAGGAGAACCTTGAAGAACATATTTGGCTTTTGTTTTCAAGCCTCAAGAGCTGGGCAGAACTCTAGGTTGAAGTGCTTCTACACTGAGGCCTTCCAGAGAGTTTCATTTTACTAAGTCTGGTTTCAGTTGTAGAGGCCTAACTCAGGCCAAGGCGCCATGGATGTGATGGGGACAGCTTCTCACAACAGGAAGGAACAGGACCTCTACAATAGCTCATTAGAGAGGCTTAAAATCAACTATAAAGTATTTGTACACTGTAAACTTGGCAAACCAAGCTAAAATCTAATAACAACTGGTGCCTTTCTGCTAAGTAATAGCCAGACATAAAAGAAATCCAGTTAGGAATAAAATGTCAATGCCACATTTCTTTAGGGACACATATTAATTCCTTCCCTCTTCAGTGATTTGGAATTAAACACAGAAAATTAAAAGAACCTTCTATCCTTTCCATAGATGTTAAAATAATTCAATAGAAACATTTTGTTTTTTGGAAGAACAGAAATACATCACAAATAAAGTTCCCCTATCTACTCCATATTGCTCTGATTTAAATACTTTATCTGAACACAGGCATACTTTATATTTTTTCTCTCCATTCTTGTGTCTGGGAAAAGTCTGTTACCATCTTGCTTTCATTTATGCTGACAATTTAAAAATACCAGTTTGGAGGAACAAAAGCACTATTCTTCTCACAAGGTACTGTGCCTGCAAAAAATCACAATCTTTTGTAGAAATGAATTTTGGCAATTTTTTAGAAAAAACAGTGAAAATGTCAACAAACATTGGGCTACAGCTATTTCCCTCTGACAGTACTTTTTCTCAGGGCTGTAATCCATTCTTGCTGCATGAGAAATTTTACAGGGAAATGTTCATGCCAGATCCAATAAAGGAAATTCACAGAATTCAACATTCTGCCCAGCTGTGAGCAGAAACCTACCTAAGAACAAGGAATAAAACCAAGGTTCAGTCACAGCAGTCTACATCTGTCATATTTATGAACATAACATTTATGGACTTATGAGAAGTGTGTGAACCAAGAACATCCTGAAAAAACCCTCACCCTATATAACAAAGGTTACTTTTATAGACCAAGAGGTTTGTGCTTTAGGGTACAAGTCTTCCCTGGAAATGCCACCCCAGGCAAAGGGTCCACATATTTCAATATCACAGCAAATGGAATGATCAGTGCTGTGGACCCCAAAGATGCAGGAACCTGTCCCCATTGAACAATTGGGAAGCAACTTCTCCCAAAAGAGAAAACATCACTTCAAAAGTCAGCATAAGCAATTCTACCTATAAATGCTTATAAAAACTGAATCAGGCAACAAGAACTAATGATAGCCCTCTATTCTGCTAAGCACATCCAGGATTTCCATTCAGCTCTTCTGAAACAGTGAATTTTGGAGAGTCATGAATGTGCTGAAGTGGGGCACAGTGGCAAAGGAGGTCAGAATTGCTAAATTAGTAGGAGAATAAACTTTTCAGTGCATTGAGATAAACGTTCTCTGTATTGTCATGATTCAAAAAGAAATTTCACCTGCAATGGGGCAGCCCTGGATGTACAGACAGACAGGGAATGAGATGCTGCAAAGCAGCTCAGTGAAAAGGGACCTGGGGGCCCGGGTCAATGGCAAGTGGAATATGCAGGGCCCTGGCAGCCAGGAGGGACATCCCTGTCCCGGGGCCATCACACCATCAGGGGGCCAGCTGGACAAGGGAGGGATTGTCCTGCTCTGCTCTGCACTGGGGTGGCCTCACCTCAAGTGCTGGGACCAGTGTTGGGCACCACAATATAAAAAAGATATTGAGATGTTATAGAGCATGTAAAGGAAGGCTATGAAGATGGTGAAGGGCCTTGAGAGGAAGCTGGGTGAGGAGCAGCTGAGGTCACTTGGTCTGTTCAGCCTGGAAAAGAGGAGACTGAGGGGAGACCTCAGTGCAGTTACAACTTCTTCATGAGGGGAAGAGGAGGGACAGACACTGATCCCTGCTCTGTGGTGACCAGTGACAGGACCTGAGGAAGTGGCCTGAAGTTGTGTGAGGGGAAGTTTATGTCAGATATCAGGAAAAGGCTCTTCACCCAGAGGGTAGCTGGCCACTGGAACAGGCTCCCCAAGGATCTGGTCACAGCCTGAAGCCTGTCAGAGTTCAAGAAGTGTTTGGATAATGCTCTCAGGCATGAGAGATATGGACATTTCTTAGAGATGTCCTGTGCAGATGGAACAGTTGTACTCAAGGATCCTTGAGGGTCCCTTCCAACTTAGTATATTCTAAATAATAACTTATGATATGCCAGCCAGGGTGCCACTGGTAAATTATGCAATTCCCAAAATCTAGCTTGCAGTCCATTACACAGCTCCATTCTCCAACACAAGAGGGAGCTGAAACATCTAGAGAAAAACCCAGATGCTGCTGCATCCCCCTGGCATCCCCCTGGATTGTGCCCAGCACTCCAGGGTGGGGGTGAGGCACACAGGGCACGAGCACTGCATCTCAGATGGCTCAGCTGCTCTCCTGTGCTCTGGCCTGTAGGACAGCACTGTCCCAGAGCCAGGATATCCTTGCAGCTGTGCCCACTCAGAGCCCTTTACAAAGCGTCCAGAGACACCCAAGCAGCTCAGAGACACCCAAGCAGCTCAGAGACACCCAAGCAGCTCCCACAGCAGCCCTGGGTATGGCAGAGCTGGGCCTGAGCCAGGCTACCCCTGTGGCACATCACGTGGAGCCACTGTGCTCTCTCTGCGCCGCAGCCCAAGCCAGAGTTCCAGGGAGGATTCCCTGGTGCCCAGCCTGCACGGAGCCAGCTCAGCTCCTCAGGCTTTGTACCACACGCTCTGCCTCTCACTGCTGTGTGGACACAAACTGCCATGAAACTACAGCTGAATGTAAGCTGAATGTAAGTAGTGCTGTTCGTGAAATAAAAACACCTGGAGCCTGGCAAACTCCGCAAAAAGGGCTTTATCCACATCAGCTTGATGCAGATAGCCTAACCTTCCACAGGTAAAGGAAAACCACATTTCATGCTCAGAAGGAGACTGGCAGCAATGATGACTGAACTATGGTTGCCCAAGTACATAACACAGAAGATGCATGTAGAAGAGCTTTCTAATTGAGCACAATTATAATGCAATTGAATATGCAATTTAATTTCTATAAATTGCACATTGTATATACTGACACTTCTTTTAGCGTCTTCAATCTACAATTTGCATAAGTTTTAAATCATAAAAACATAGACTAACTACCAGAATAGGGAATATAGCTTGGGACACCAGGACTATGTCTATCTATACCTTATCCATTTTTGCTGATTCTTAGTTTATGCAAGCTATTTGGGTTTGACCTCATAAATATGACTACTAACTTGTAGAAGTACTTAGACGTTCCTAGAAGTACTTCCATATGTTGGTACTTATATGTTAACCAACAAACACATTTGTTAGTTAGCATACTAATTTACTGACAAGTGATGACATTTTTGAATTCTGAATCAATCTGATGCAACACATCTGAAATTTAGATAAATGACACCCTTCTATTAAGCACATCAAATTTAGGCAAGTACCTTTTGCCTCCAATAAAAAGAGAATGAGCCTATAGAGGTGTGTAAACATATTTTTTACAGATATGGAAACATATTTGGACCAAAAATGAAACTTATGATTGATTTTGGATTGAAAAAATGAGGCCTACTCCAAGACCTTAAACTTGATCTATTTATGCAAAATTTTCTAAATTTCTAAAAGAAAATCACATAAATCTGTCCAGGGATGAATTATACATAAAGGTCCCTAGAAAGTACCGGTCTGACTAAAACATCCCTGAGAATTCTACACCTAAAACTCTTAAATCCTGTTTTCTGGCTACAGCTTAAATGTGTTGGAGTGAAAATGATAGAGTAATTTTCAGATCACAGCCCTTGGCATTTTTTTTTTCCTGGTGTGGTTCCCTGTTTATGTACAAATATTCACCACTTCCGTAACAAATATGTTCTGAATTGCTCAGAGTAAAGACAAAGCACACATTTATAATAATCCTTATTTTACAGATGGGAAAACCAAGACAGAGAGAAGAATTTATTGGTTCCAACATGTCCTGTTATTAAAACTATGACTGGATCCTTCATTTACTGAGTCCTACTGAGCCCTACTGAGCAGCTGCCCCACTACCTCCTCAATAATTTGTTTTTAGTAGGGTTTATGTGTGAGTACCAAGCAGCTGAGCTGCCTGTTGACTGTTCAGGGTCTGATGCCAAATTAAAGGGGACCCAAGTGCTGCACAAAGAATAAACAGAGTCCGTGGTACTAACAAACAAATCGCTGTTTGCGGATTTCAGTGGAGGTGAACTATTTCCCTTTAGCTGAATGCAGGGTGGAAGTAAGGCAGGAACTGCTGCCAGTTCTTGGGTGACTAGGAGAATCTTCCCAGCAGAGAGCACAGGGAAGGAGAGAATGAGAAGAAATTTCCCTTGAGAGGAACCAGAAAGCAGCTTCAAATTGAGAGCCCTTCACACTCCTGCTCCTCCTGCCGATAGGAGGAGCGACTCTGGGAACCCAGATGTACAACCTCAAAGTCATTGCAAACGTAATTTGCACTCCTTTACATAGGATGCAGTCTTAGCATAAACCAAGCTCCTTTGCACAAATCCCTGATTTCTAGTGCATGTAGTTTGATTCTTAGTGCTGTTTTAATTAAACATTTCTAGTGCTCTGACTAGAATATCAGAAAGCTTAAACAATTTATTTGTTTCTCTTGCATTTTGTCCAGCATATTAAAATAGATCCCTATTCTACTGTCAGCTCCATCTGTTAATGTTTGTTCTCAGTCTTTCCCCCCATAATATTCTCTTCTCATTTTTCCTTGTATTTCTCATCTACTTTCATTCTTTTCTCAATAACAACAATCTGCAATCAAAACACTCGTTCTAGTTGTCTTACTACCAATGTTTTTTCCTTTCTTTTTAACTCATTTGAATCCTGAGGGTTTATTTTGTTAGCAGAATTGGACAAACATCTCTCTATTTATGAAGCAAGAATTGCTTTCAGAAACTTTTACTTAAGACATGCTTTGGACATAATTTGTAGGAGTTGACAGAGAACAGAGGCTTCACAAAGCACCTTCACTGACTGCCAGTGATGCCAGTAGGGCTTCTGCTGCTGCGGTGAAGCACCCATTCCTGCTGCCCACAGCATGAGGAGTGCAAAAGCCTTTTTCCCCCAGTGACTTCACTTTGTTTCTGTATATCTGGTGTGTAGGCGAGGAGTTCTGCACCTGCACGAAAGCCGTGGAATCCACGACCTTGGCTTGCCTCGCTGGCAACTTTCCCTCTGCCTCTTGGTGGTGGTAATCATTCTTTTCTTTAGTCTGTGGAAAGGCGTGAAGACTTCAGGAAAGGTAGAGCTAATATTGTCCTTCTGTCTCGACTACATTCTTTGTCTACTTTAAGAAGTCTCCTAATTTTAGAAAGCAAGAAAATAAATCACTGATTTTGAGGCATCCTCAGGGACCAAACTATCACATTTCTTGTGCGATATTCCAACAGAAAATTTTATTTATGTATTATTTTCAATTCAACATTGGTGGTTTCATCCAGAAAATATTTTTAAATAAACAAAATTGTCTTAAATATGCATCTTCTTCTTAGCCAAATCTACTAATATTTCAGTGGTATAAGAGGCTCTAGTTTTATTAAATAAAATGCCATATCAAGAGAAATATCTGATGGAATAGAATGTATCTAGAATTGGATACATCTGAGAGCTTTTTGTACATTTTCATGAAAGTATCACTTAATATCAGGCAATGACTGCACTTTTTAGTAAACAACATAGAGATGAGGAGTAATCAGCAGTCTAACACACACTGACACTGTCTTCTGTTTGTCAAAACTGTCTCCTACTGGTATCTGTTAACTTATATATAAAAAGATCCATGACACATAACAGCATTTTCCCTCATGTCCTAAAAAGAGCTTCTCCATCGAACTGAATGGACTAAACCAAGAAAATGCCAGCTGTACTTATTACATATTCTTAAATCTTCTGTATCAGCTGATTAACCTTTGGGATCTCTGTTGTCTGCAGGTTGTTTGGATAACAGCCACTTTGCCTTATGTTGTATTATTTGTCTTATTAATACATGGCATAACCCTGCCTGGTGCATACAATGGAATAAATGCATACCTGCATATAGATTTCAGAAGATTAAAAGAAGCCACAGTAAGTGTACTCTTCTGTTCTCCTTCCCTAATTATTAAACCTGTTCCCCTTGTTATGGAAGCTGAAAATATTACAGATAACTTCTGGAATGAAATAGCCATTCTGCTTCTGCCTAAGCACTGGTCCCCTTTCTCTGACAGTTTAACTTTCCACTACTCTCCAAAACAGGACTATCTCACACTGAACCCAAACAATTCAGACCACAAAACGCCTGTGTGAAGGCACTTACTGGTGTGGCAGACCCCTAAAAAAGTCCATGCTTTGACTGTGCACCCAGTAAACTGCAATATCCTTTATACTGGAAATTGGAGTCATGCAAAAATTTAGTTCTCAAAAGGCTGATAATTCCCTCAAGAAGAAAATCTTGCTTTCTGAATCGCTAGCTGAAATATTAACCTAGAAAACAAAAATACTGGCCAATGCAAACCTTGCTAAATGTATAAAGTCAGGACTAACTCACCTAATCAAACCATGGTCCTTCATAAAAATAAGATTTTCAAAAGTATAATGTTCTGATATTGCTATTGAAGGTAATGTACGTTTTACTGTATCATTGAACATATCCAAACCAACCCAATTTGTGGAGTAATTTGGAACTAAGGCTTATTTCATAGATTGTAAAGCAAAATCTACATGTATAGTCACCAATACATGAAATTAGCAGCATTTCAGACCTCGAAAGAACAAAGACTACAGAGCTATTTAAACCCTCTACTACCCTAAAAATAGCATAAATCATTTATAAGAGTAGTATCTCTATGGACGGGTCACAAGGCCAGTCAAACAGTTATAAATCTGAAAAGAGACAACATCATTTGACTAGAAGGAAGTGCATCATCTTGAAAAATTGCAGCTTTCAGAAATGTCTGCAGTCTGTCTATAGTTGCACTGTACCTTTCCTATGAATCCTATCTTGATTTTTCCTCAATTATTAAAAAAGACCTCAAGTGTTACAATACAGACATATTTTTTTATATTCTTAGCCAAAAATACATTCCTGGAATTTTAATGCTAAATTTGAAAACAGGCACTTCTTCAAAAACAGACCCAGACCCCTTATCTATTTTGGAATAATCCAATCAAACTTCAAACATGTGATTTTCATCCACCTTTGTCACAAGGCAATAGCTACCCCAGTAATTCACATTTATGCATACACATAAATACAAAGATGCAAAGATGAACAAAGCAGGTGCTTATATTTTTCTTATAGATTTTAAGTGCTGTTTGGAAATAAACACCACAATTTCAGCTAGGTGTCTCTGGAGCTGTACTAGCTGTACCAGGCCTCCACAGTCATATCTGGCTTCTGCTTCTGGAAGGACATTCTGTGTGCTGCTCTTTCTTGGCTTAATATTTCTGCAGCTGCTACTTCGATGACCCTAAAATTGTTTCTAAGACTAAATTTTTCAGACAACAACAAAAAGACTAGAATAATAAAAGACTAAAGATCACTTATGCTGAGAGGTGCCACTAACTGCTTTGTCATGTCAGCCCTTCCCCTCTTGGAGACTGGGATCCCTGCTGCTGCAATAGCCTTGTGTGTTTAATCTTTGTCCTCAGGCTCCAAAGAATAGAATCCCACTTCATTTCTGTGTCAATGCATCCCTAGGTGTGATATATGATTTTTTTATTTCTTCCAAATGACGAACCTAACAAAGAAGCACCCTAAGTCACAAACAGTAATGACCCACAGAGGGCTCTGCCAATGCTCTTCTAAAAGCCCTTAGAGCACCCTGACCACTGTCAAGGTGAGCCCATTTTGTGGAGCCTCAAACTGCACTGCAATAAAGATGCACAAAAGTTACAACAGCATAAACACTGAAGAAGGCTGGAAAGACTGATTGCTACCTACTGTAAAATGTTCCTGTTTTTTTTTAATACATATAAAACCAATATTCTATCGTAAAATATATTAGATTACACGTTGATCAGAAGCCATGAAAATGAGAAGCATGAGCATGAACTGCAGAATGAGCCCTGCTGTCTTACATCCTCCTTGGTTAGAGCAAAGAGAGAGTTTTGCAGTTAATCTTAATTGTAAAGGAATTTCTGATTTCTGCTCTTCTTTCCCTTCACCTTAATCTTCTCTATTTGTTTCCTAATCAGCTACTATGAGCCAAGACTCTTACTCAACAGATACTTCAGCATGTGCTTAAATCCTTTGGGAGGCAGCAGGTGCTAATCTCTTACTTGAGTCAACAGGACTTAAGCACGTGCTTAAGGGTGCTTGAATAGTGAGAAAACTGCACTGGCAAGATGCAAAAGAGACACAGAACCACAAAAACAAGTGTCTTATGGTGGCAGTATGCAGATCTGGTTAGAGTTTAACAAAATTGATGTTAAAAATTTTCAGGAATTTTGTTAACAATGAAAGTTATCTGAATTTTACAAAAAACAAGAACAAACACAGGAGACTTTGCATCCCTTTTCTGCATTCCTATCCACATAAATGTTTTTCAGAGAGTACAGCCCTATATGATTTTCAAACTTTGTGTAGAAGTAGACTATTAAGATGTAACTGGTATATAAAAAGAATGAGTAAGGAATTAAGGCTACAGGTTTGTTTTGTTAATCATTGAAAGAAATCCATAAGACCCTGTATGAACTACAATTTGAGAAAATCATATCCTCCCATCCACTGGCTAGCAATAAACACTCCATAGACTGCTCTTCATATTATCTTTCAAGTAATCAACTCTCCACAGTGCATAAAATTAAGTTTTTCTACAAACCCAGAGTACCATAAGTACCACGGGGTCCAGCAGGCAGCAGCTGAAAGCATCTTTCATCTATGTTGATAAAAAGAGCTCACCAGCCTAAGTGCTTTCATATATCACATCAGCATGGGAGAAGGCACTCTCTTCCTTTCCACTAGGCCAAATATAAAAGTGTGGCACTAAAATCCCAATGCAGATGGAGCTCATGAGCTGCTTAGATCTGTTAGAAAGTTGCTATATATAGAATATATATTAGATCTGATTTTGTAGAGATGTATGAATGATGAAATCCATTGCTTTTCATAGCTCTTTCAGAGTTCTTGGCAGATTTAATCAAACATTGCAGATTTCATTTTGAGAAATGTTGAGTATTATTCACACTACTGACTTCACTACTTCTGTTGAAAATGCTCATTTAAAAATCTCTCTGTAACAACAGAAGAGGGTTAACCAAGGCTATTTTCAGGTTTCTGGTTCAGGGAACCAGGACTGTGGCTGTGACTGTTCCTGACTGGATGAATGGCTATTGGTAGGAGGGACACTTAAGAATATATTATACCTTTAAAATGTTTTCCCTGGTGGACAGTCCTTAAAATGATCAAGCTGCATCTAAACTGAAATTTAATGTCTATCACAGAAAAATAACTCTTTCTCCAACTAAGCGAGGAAGCTGAGAGATAAATCTGCATGGCTCTGTTCACAGCACATCAGTCATGCTTCAGCTCCTGAATCAAGAAAATATCATGTAGAGTGGACTAACAGTCACACAAAGGAAGCTCTAGTATGGGAATGAAAATGTCCTGAAACTCTTGACCCATTAACTATTTTTAGTTTTCTGGTTGTACATTCCAAACTAACTTGGAACAGGAACTGTTGGAAGTGTATTTCTGTGACCCAGGAGAAAAACCCTGCAGTCGTTCCAGTGCTGTGTAAAACCTCAGCAGCATGCGTCCCGCGGCAGAGCCCACCAGGGCAGCAGTGTGTGTGTGCTCTGAGGACCTGCTCCAGCCTCAGAGCCTCAGGCTGGGCCATTCCCAACCGGGGCCCTGCTCCCTGTGACACTCACACTCCTGTTAGCATGAATGCCAGCTGTTTTCCAAAACCTCTGCTTGCTTTTCTCCCGCTGTATCCCTGTGGGCTGAGCTGACGCTGGCCATGTTGGTGTCGTTATGCAGGTATGGATTGATGCAGCTACTCAGATATTTTACTCCTTAGGAGCTGGGTTTGGCGTTCTAATTGCATTTGCCAGTTACAATAAGTTTGACAACAACTGCTACAGGTAAGAGCCTATTCTTCCACTACTGCTGCAAAATTATACTATTTTACTCTGACTGCAGCTGAAATAAGCTTTAAGCTATTTTATCTTCAGTCATATATTAATGATGGTAAGTTTTGTGTAGACATAGTAACCAACCCAAATCTTGAAACACTGCCTTCCTTACTGAAATTTTAGTAACAGAAACCTGCCAAGATATCTGCTGCTCTCCAAAGCAGAATGGGATTAGGTTTGGACTTTAGACAGCTGTGTAAACCGTGCTGGTGTTTGCCTTTTGAAAGCACCATTAAGCGCAACAGTGAACACAGGATGAAATCTTATTGGTGCAGGAACAAAAAGCAGAAAGACTCCAGCTTCCAGAAGTGTTTCTGTGCTTTGGGATTATATTTCTGATATTTTACATGGCGCTCCAGTTTAGGAATGCACTTTAAATCAAGTCAGTTTCTAAGTGTTTTGCTGAATCACCACCATGGAAATTCAACCAGAATCACTCTGCACCTCCTGAGAAATTCCAACATTTAGATGTTTTGTTAGCATTCCATTTTGGAATGAAAACAAGCATCACTTTCCCAATGAAATATAAATTCAGAAAGTACATGTATTATAAATGCGTTGTGAACCGAAGGATGGGGGGAAAATGTTAAAGAAAAATCCTCATCTAGTTCTTAAAGATTTTTCTCACTGGGCTGTTCTTCTCTCCATGTTTAGGGATGCTTTGCTGACTAGCACCATTAACTGTGTCACAAGCTTCATCTCAGGATTTGCAATTTTCTCCATATTGGGCTACATGGCTCATGAGCACAAAGTTAAAATTGAAGATGTAGCTACTGAAGGTAGGAAGTCAATTCTGTATTAATTTTAACCCTTTTCCCCCACCATTTCTTTGCAAATTTGTTTATATTTGTTTCCAACAAGTGTGTGAAAATCTCATGGAAGTGAACTGAATTAACTTACTTGGAACCAGAACTCTGTGTTTAAATTCCTTGTTGAAATGTGAACTCTAAGTGGTATTTATTCACCTCACCTCTACTGAATTGGGGTTCCCCAGCATCTTGCCCCCACAGGTTTTGCCCATTCAACAAACAGGTATTAACCACTGGACAGTATCTTACAAAAGTATTGCTGTTCAGTGCCACAGGTGGCTGGCTTGGACAGTTCTGCTAAGCTCAGCTCTATAGTCCTTTCACTGGGTCATCCGTGGTCTCAGCTCCTGCACCTCTCATCACATCCAAGAGCTCTCTTGCCAAACAGAGAAGTCCACATCTACATAATTCCTTCTCCACTACATAGCTGAAAAATAACTAGTAAGGCTGCAAATCCCATAAAATATTATTTGAAGTGGAAAACAATGGGATAAGGGTTTTTTAATACCAAACCATCAAGAGTAAATAAATAAAGCATTTTAGATACATTTTGGTATAATGCAGATTTTGTTTTACAGTACTCAGAGCACAGCAAGTACTGAAATGAAAGTCAACTTAGTCGTGATTTATGTTATTAAAATGAATGTTTTTGTGAAGATAAGAAACATCATGTAGCGACACCTCTTTTTCCCCTTTTCTATTCCAGGAGCTGGTTTAGTTTTCATCCTGTACCCAGAGGCAATTTCAACTCTTTCAGGATCTACATTTTGGGCTGTGGTGTTCTTCATCATGCTCCTTACTCTTGGCATCGACAGTTCTGTGAGTATTTTTTCCTTCTAGCCTTGACATTGTTCTTTTCCTGTCATATTCTGTAACTAAAGGGGCATCTGCCTTAAGCAGGAGGTTACATTTCAAGTAAACATTGAACACCTTTCCTAAATCTGTTCTCACAGTCGTAGACAACATAGCAATACAGCAATACTCGCTGTATTGTAAAGACTCCCCATCATTAAGAGGCTTAGGAAAAGATTAAATCTTTGACAAGCCAGTAAATATTTACTCCCTGCTACTTTTTAATGACTTTACTGAGGGGCTGTTCATCAACAGTTATTACTATTTAAAGGTATGACCCAACAACACTACTATGAACTATTACCACTATGAATCTGCAAAAAGGTTCTGGAGCCCTGCTTGCAAAACACAAGTAAGACATTGAGTAGAGTGGTTTCTAGAAGGAATTATTATATGTGCTGAAATCCACTAATCTGCTCAAGACAGACAATGTCTGAAGGTACTCCCATTGTTTTTCTACAAGCCATGATACAGAATTTCCTGTACATTTCACAACAATTTAAAAATCATGCCAGAATATTTCCATAGAGGTTTCATTTTCCTATAATCTTATTGTAAAATGTCTAGTCTACGAGTGTATTTGTCCTTTAATGTGCTAAGTTTTACAACATCATGATATTCAGGATCACAGAAGCTTCATCCCAGAAAACACACCCAGAAAATATTCCAAGTCTCCAGACAACTTATGTACTGCTTTTTTCTACCAAAGAGGCCTCAAGACATCCTGTTATATTTAGCTTAAATGCTGATAAATTTCTGGGAAACCAAATGGGGTCTTTAAGGAATAGTGAACCACAGACAAACTTTCATCCTCTTTAGTAGGGTAGGGGTTTCCTACTATTCCAAAGCATAGAAGTCTCTTTTGAAGTTCAGAATGTACAAGGTTGATCCAGGAATTTCTTGCTGGAAATGGTAAAACACTGTTTCCGTTGCTTACAACTTCAGGAAAATTCATTCCTTTTCAAGGACAAGAAAGGGAAAGAATGAATTGACATGGAAAAGAGCAAAACTAAAAAAAGAAATAAAGGGGGGGGTTTCAGGAGGAAGCTTTGATAATCATTGGCAAATAGCTGAATGAGATCCTGTGGAGTGAGGGCTGAGCTGTAAAGGTCAGATTCAGGTCCAAATATTTCCAGTGTTTGGATTTTTGGATTCCACCTGAGGTACAATGAAGTTTGTCTATATAGACTAAGATCTGCATCCTTAGACAAAAGTTTGAGGGAAGATTATATCTGGGGTTGTAGCTTGGCCATTTTTCAATTGTTAGCAAATACAAAGGATTGAAATGAAGGGTTTAGCACAGTGAAAGAACATAAATGACCAGTAGGAAAAGAATGAAGAAGAAAATCCATGCTCAGAAGTGTCTAGATCCAAAACAGTTAACTTTGCAACAGCAGAAAATGTAGAGCAATGCAAAGAAACACAGAAGAGACAAAGACACTTAAGATTGCAGAACACAATTTTCCTACAAATGGAGAAAAGTCTTTCTTCCAGAGCTAATTAAAATACAGTGAACTGTGGCCAAGTTTAGTTTTTTCCTTCTAAAAGGGGAAGGATTTACTGGTTCAACATTTGTCATAATTTCCCAAAGAAAACTCCAGTCCTGCAGTACTTTTTATGGTGATAATTCTGTGTTACTGATTTCAGCCAGGAATATTTTGATCAAAGGCTTGTAGGAAAGGGACAGGCTATGTCAGCACCTGCTAACCAACTACTGTATTGCACCAAGCACTTCAGGTCTTGCTGTGGTCTTTTAGCATCACAAAAAGCATAGAATTAAGCCTCTCTAAAGTATTAAAGAAATTTATTTACTATGATAAAAGATTGAAATTAATTTTCATAGCCTTTTGTTGGAGTGGGGGCAGAATGTTTTCATTAATGGAAAGAAATTAAAATTCATAACCACCTGCGTAATCCAGCAATTTAAATGAAAATTTGGAAAGTGCATTTCCTGTATCGCAAAACAATAGCTGATGTTCCTCATTAACTTCCAGAGAGCAAAAGTAAAATTCTTCCATGTTGTCAACAAAAAATTTTACATCAAGCGTCCTTTGTAGTAATTCTTCCAAGTCTGTAAAGACTTTTGTCAAACTGAATTTCATTAATCGATGGCTAATGCCAATCTTTGTTCAGTATATTTCCTTTAGGCGCTCGTCGTGCCTGTCTTTATTTAAGAAATATCTTAAGGAGCTTAGTTACTTAAGCTAGGAACTTTTCCCCCAGAGTATGTTAAAATGTATATTATTTTCCCCAAAGTACTGTCTACTTATTGTTCTGTTGAGTCAGCAAAGAGTCCTCAGAGGATACGGCTTTGGAGGCAACAACCACCCCCTTGATGTCCCATTTCCTGACCCAGTCCTTTACCAGAAGAAAACAAATCTCATATCTCCAGTGACTTACAGCTGAAATATCAGAAATCACAGAGTGGCTGGGTATTAATTATACAAACTGCTTTGCATTCTTCAGTCCCTATTCCCAACAGTCAGTAGCATTTAACCAGAGCTTTTGCCTTCCCTTTCTCAGATGGGTGGGATGGAGGCTGTCATCACTGGCTTGGCAGATGATTTCCACCTTCTGAAGCAGCACAGAAAGCTCTTCACCTTTGGTGTTTCTTTTGGCACTTTCCTACTTGCCCTTTTTTGCATCACCAATGTAAGTACAACAAAAGTTTCCATCAAAACGTTACCCAAAAAAGCCATTAACCTTGTCAGATGAAATATGGATAGGTTCAGATGACTATTTTTTATTAAAAATTTTAGTTCTTAAACAACTTCTGTTCAGAACATCACGTTTAATCTAACACATATGAAGCTTCTCTGGTTTTTGGCACAAGATCATTTGCTATCAACAAGCCTCTAAGTCTTTGTTCCAAAGAACAGTCTGCGCTACTGCTGGATTTATTTGGTTTTGTGTGCTTTCTTTTGCATTGGGGGTTTTTATTTGGTTCTGTGTGCTTTCTTTTGTTTGGGGGTTTTTTTGTTTGGTTTGGTTTTGGATTTTTTAGTCACATTAAATGGAATTGTGTAGAGTGCTTATTCCTCTGTGAGGGACTCTGAATTTCAAGTGACCAGACCATCTGGCTGTTCTCTTCTTGAAGAAAGTGAGACACTCACTTCTAATGGAAGGAATGTAGAATAATGATCTCCTCTCCTCACCTTGTTTCCTCATGTACCTAGATCTCGACATCTTTTATTCTTAACACCACATAAAGCACAAAGAAAACTTATCCTGAATATTTAGTAACCTGTATTTATCATTATCATCAGACTGAATGTTTTGCCTCATCTGTCTTCTTACAACTAATTAAGGAATGAGAATCACAGTGTTCTAGGCAGGAGAGAATTTTCTCTTTTTTGACCATAAAAAAAGCAGAAAGACCTGCTAACAAAGATGCCAAAACTGTCAGAAAACAACTGAAACTTGAGGAAACCACCATGAAAGGAGATGTGCTGAACCTCTCTCCATCCCTAGAAATGGTTTCCACATCTATTATTAAGATGACTGAAATGGCATAAGTTTATAAATAACTAAGTTCTTTTTACATTAAAATACCCCAATATTTTTGCTCCAGTTTCCTCAAACTGAGAAATATTTGAGACTCTAAAAATAGATATATCATTTAAAATACCTAATCTTTTAATACCATACTATTTCTATTGATACCTATAAACTGAACATGCTCCTGTTTATTCAAAGTTTCAACTGGAATAAAACTTCTTGAAGTACAATATCAGAATAAATTCAGTGTTAAGAACCTGAACAGGTGCCAGTGGGTGCAATTCCACTGCCTCCAAGTGAGCTAAAGCTATTCAGGATAATGACCTAACTCTAGCTTCTAAATAATGGCATCTGTTTAGGCTTAAGTTCACCCCTCCAGCTGGAATTCACAAACTGTCCAGAATAGTCCAAATGTATTGGTTCATGTAACTAAAGAACAACATTTCTGAAGTATAAGAAATAAAAAGGAAAGCTCTTGTGAGAACATCACATGAAATAGTTTGATTTTTTCCCCCTGAATTTTTAAGGCTATATTTTCAAAAGTAGCTGTTTCTGAAACAAGCATGTTTCTTACAAAATCACATTAGTAATTCACTTTGCTAAGTTTGATTGCAAAGGCATTCATTTGGAGCAGGTGTAGAGCAAAAACAAGAGGTCAGACTCAAATGTCATTCAATAAGCAACATTTTCTAACACAACAACCAAAGTTCATTCCATTTCCGGACAACTCCCCACAGAATTAAAAACCTACACGAGGCTCCCTATTTTTGTAAATATGCACAGCTGCTTCAGAAAAAACATATTTTAAAAAAGAGGCAACTGATTACAGAGACTAAAATCACCTTTTACAGATTTAAACAATACAAGTGCTATTTATACCATTGGTGGGAATAACACAGAAAATAATTCCTTTGTTCCTCCCCTTCTGAACAGGCATAATCAGATTACATCTGGCTGTAAAAAGATATTTTAACAAAAATCTACTGCAACTGCGAACATTTCAGTTGTTTACATGTGACAAAATTTCCTGACACACTTTATCCAGGTTCATTTTGAAACAAATCTGGATCTAATGGTTTTCCATTCCTCTTTAGCTGAAACTCAGTAAAATGAGCAGTAATTTACACAAATACACACCATTTGTAAAACAAGGCAAAAAGTAGTCAAATTGCAGCTAAAAAAAAAAAATCAGTGAAGCAAGACTTCAGTAAATGCATTTCCAGTACTCAGGCAAGAACCTCTGAAGCACAAAATGTGCTGTTGCAAAGGAAGACAAGGTTTGATGTCTCCACTGAGCAAAGGTTTGCAAATACCACAGCCCAGAGACTGAGCAGGGCACAGCAGCTTCTTGCTGTGGTGGTGACAGAATCGACATCATCTTCTGCCTTAGGAGCAACAGTGGGCAAGACTGATGCAGGCAGTCAGGGAAAAGGGAAATCAGACCAACAGTGCAGATTCACTGGCCTGCAGAACAAGTGGCCTTAGGAGCAAAGTGACTGATAACAGCCCATGGAAACTCTTGGAGTGCTCCATTCCTGCCATTAATTCAGGAAGCTCTTCACTAACTGCTGCAGACAGGCCCTGCCCTACAAGCTGCTGGTCATCTCCCCAAACTTCCACTGAACAGGAGTGCCAAGAGAAGTCATCAATCTAAGCTGAGGTCTCTGATTCCCAGTGAAGTGAGGACATGGGTGAAAAAAAGCCTCTTTAGAAGGGTTGCAAGTCTGATTCCACTGTTTTATATGCAAATATGAACCTGTGTCTGCAGCATCATATTCATATTAAAATACTTGGGTTAAGATAATGCTTCAAGTAAAGCAGATTTCTGTTAAGTGGATATTAAACTACTGAGACGATTCTATTTGTAACTTCACTTTCTTGCATCTTTAAACTCCCTGTTGCAGGGTGGAATTTATGTGCTCACACTTTTGGACACATTTGCAGCTGGGACTTCAATATTGTTTGCTGTTCTAATGGAGGCAATCGGAGTTTCCTGGTTTTATGGTAAGCTCTTCTTTTTGTATGTGCAAAAGCTTTTCTGAAATTCCAAGTGCTCATGACAGGCTTACACATCATTTTAAGGGAAAACAGCATAGCCTTGCATACAAGAAACCATGACAAGTCAGGTTTCATAGAGTGATTTTCACCTGATTTATGAGCAGTGACAGGAATGAAGACATTCAGTGGGCCAAGCTTTGAGACCCTGCACAAAGCCAAAGCAAACAGCCTTGTGAAAGGGACTGTGATGGGATGGAAAATTTAGTACTTTTGCCAGTATTTTACAACTCTTAGTATTGCTGATGACTTGCAGTAGCAGATTTAGACTTGGTACTTTCAAAACAAGTAGTTAGCCTAAATACAGACTCACATGTTTTCACTTTTCATTATTCCCCCAGGGCCAAGCACTCTCCACTACAAAAAGTAGTGTTTAGCGAGTTAGAATAATTCCTACATCAATCCCTTTTCTTTGAGACAATATTCTACTTCATTATGGTATAAAATACCCAACATACTAGACACCAGAAATCCTATTTCTAGTATTTGATACTAATTTATGCCACAAAAAGAGAGTTGTGATTTTCTTTATCCCAAATATGGTAAACTTTAGGAGCATTTAGTTGACCTCTGGCACTAGACTGGAATCACTCCATGCCAGAATGCAGTGATGTGCTATAGCCACCTAAAAATATATGATCTCTTCTTTTCCTTCCTAATCTCCTCTTTATTCTCATGCTTTAGTTCCTGGCTGATCACAACTCTTTTCACTATTACCAGGTTTCAATGTCATAGCAGCCTGCAAATCTTCTTCCCTTTAAGTCTGTAGTGAATGAGTTGCTCTGATTCCCACTAAGATTGTTCTTCCTCCGAAAACCATCTTCATTTTTATTCAGACATAGTGTTTATAGCTAATGTATGATTTGGAGGGTTCTTAGACATTGATTCTTATTGCTATTTACCTCACTCAGTCACTTATTTATCCATCCATTCTCTGCCTTACCATGTTCTTCTAATCAAACAAACTTTATCTTGCAGTTAAACTGTTGAAGAGCGAGTGAAGTGAAAGAATGGCATTCATGCATAAAGCTCTTCAATCTATTAAAGGAATAGTTTCTAGTTTTAATGCACTAATTCTGTCACCCAACATCAGCATGGAGCAAGCAGCACATAGGCTGTTGTCTCTCAAAGTAACAGAGGCACTTTATTTCACAGCCAGCTGCGTTTAATCCCTGTAAAAGAGCTGAATGTGGACAAGGGATTGCAGCTTAGCTTGGAAGCAGAGGCTTCTTCAGTTTCCAAGGGCAAGTTACTCTCTGCTACTATTAAAACAGGATTGACTGCACTTAACAGTAGCTAAGCTTTTTATGTGATTCACAAATCAGGCCAAAGTCAGTCAAATTTTATTTTACACCCTCTCATTTTTTCCTTTCTTCCTGCAGCCTCCTCATAATTGAGAAAATATCTATTCATTTTTCTTGAGCAGCTGACAGATGTTTCTACTGACACAGCTTGACCTGTTGCTTTGTAAAGAACTTATTACAGCCCCAGGTGCTATTTAAACTTATTAAATCTGGCATGATCTTGTCTGCCTCTTTTTTTCTGATAGACCCTTCTTGCCTTAATGACCTAGCTGAATATTAAGCCAGCCTAAAGGCAAGCATTGACATTTTGGCACAGACTAAAACCATGGAAATTTAGTTCAAAGAATATCTACGACCATTTACTGTGAAGTTTCTTCTTGCAAAGGCCAACTGTGTATGTAAGAGAAGGGAGAGCTAGTTTGCTTTACTATGCAGATGTACCTTAGTTATGACTGCTAAGTTGTTACCAATTTTCCTTGTGTGCAACCCTGATATCATCTTTCTGATGAATATTCTATTTTTGGGTATTTAACCAGCTCCTGATAATAAATTTTAAGTATCTCTGAAACCAAGACCTACAAGTACTGTCATCTGTAGCTATAGCTGTGTTCTGCTTAAAGGTTAATTCTTAGAACAGTTATTTGAAGACATGCAGTACTGAAAAAGCACATTGTGGAAAAGTGCAGTCTGAGACCATGGCCTACTCATCCCCCATTTTCAGCAGAAACTGAGCACCAAGCACTGTCTGAGCTGAAGTGCATCTGTCTGGAAACATATGAATAAAATTCTGATATACACAGACCTTGTCTTTGATGTTCTACACAATGATAAATTTCAGTCAGTGCTCATAGCAGTTAAAATTCAGTCACTTTAAAGTTCACAGAAAGCACTGCAAATAGACTCAGATTAAGTTTAAAGAGCATTTGCAGATACTTCTTGGCTATTTCCCTTCACCTGGACATAATATTGGGGGCTGGAAATTTTTTTGAGACATTTACACTCAAATGTCCACACCCTGAAAATATTTTGCATCCTGTTACATAAAATGGACTAACTCAAGCTGTCCCAATTATTTACATTAAATAAATTAAATAAATTGTAGTGAACTGATCCACATAAAGAGAAATAATCTTTATGGAAAACTATACATTCCCTCTAATAAACAAATATTCATGGTAAAAAGCTGCATTTCTGCTGTTTACTTAATGGGTTCATAATTAAAAGTAAACTTCCTGAACACATTGAGCAAAATAAACGACAAACAAATAGTCTGACATGACAAAATGCACAGAGCCAATGTCTCTAAGGTGTAAAATCAGATTTTTTTTTAACAGAAAACAGAGAAGGATACCTTTTCCCCCATTTTAGATCAGTTTTAAAGATCCCATTTTAAAGTGATGTAGTTTTGTGCATATTTACAATAAACTGAAGAAGAATTGCCTGAGTTTTCTGGAAAAGTCATAAATATGAAATTATATTTGTAACAGATATAAAGAACATTCTGTGGTGTTCAATTAAACACTGAAAAGTAAATATGCCTTTAAGTGGAACAAAAAATCTCCTTTGATAAATTAAGAATCATATCAATCTACCTCATTATCAGCAAGCAGTTTATGTGAGTAAGGGTTTCCTTACTCAGTAATTTTCCTGCAGTGTACGGATTATAACAGAGGAATTAGGTTACAATAATCCATAACTATTTTAAAAATTGCATCCTATTAACAACTTAAATTTTAGATATTTGTGAAATGCCCCTTTCAGTGGAAATGCTGCTGTCTGCAACAGGCCTAAGTGCTCACAGGCATTTAAGTCAGATATAGTGATGCCAAAGACACATCTAGACATTGAAAGGAGATTAATGTTATTTCTTATGTCTTCTGATTAGAAAGTCACTCGTGTCTGGTTTCTGAAAAAGATATTTTGGGTATGCCAGCATCTCATCAGTTTAGACTGAAGTCAGTCTCATGCTGGCATCCATTCACATCCATTCTAGGTGTGGACAGATTCAGTGAAGACATCCAACAAATGATGGGCTTCAAACCAGGCCTTTACTGGAGACTGTGCTGGAAATTTGTTAGTCCTGCTTTTCTATTGGTAAGTGTTGATAACTATTCCATCATGAAAAGAATGCTAGTGCACTGCTTCCCAGAATATGCAATAGATACCAAGAGCAAGATACCTATTGCTGTGCCAGATACGGTTGGGATGAATAGAAGACACTCCAATTTAATTATTTTTTCTCCTTGAAATTATATGCTGGTCATGTTTTGTATAATGCATTTCACTTGTGGAAGAGAAGCTAATGGTGATTGTGGTCTTCTTCTGCTCCTTCATTTTAGCATGATTTCAAGAAGGCAGCTTAGGGAACACTTAGGCAGTGTGCTCCCTGTCCCTGCTGCACCTCTGCATATTGAACACAAACCCTTCCCTTGGGAAAGTAAGCTAGCCAGGGATAAGAGACTGTGTTAGCAAGAATGTATTTTTGATTGGAGGATACCAAGAGCCCCAAATTGTGGAATGACTTATTAGAAAAATTAATATACAATTACACCTGTAATTAGCTGTGTGAAACACTGAAGAATTGTATAAAATATACCTTGTAAGCTGCCTATTGGAAAAAACAAGTGTTCCATTGTATTAGGGAAAAGAATCCCAAAGTGTGAATTTTGTTGCTTTGTGTAAAGGTTAGATTCAGTACTAACCTGGAGTTTTATATTGGAATCACTTCCTATGCATATTTGTAAATCAAAAGGTCAGGCGAACAATACAGAAATTTGACGTCACTATGATTTTAGGAGACAATTATTTGCATTAAAGCTGTGAAATCTTAAAGCAGTACTGGTATTGCAAATATACACTGGGTAGGCTTTTAGGACAGATCCACATTTTTTAAAATATAAAAGCTATCATCCCAATTCATCCATAAGCACCTGCCAAGCCTGTATTATTTTCCTTTTAAACACAGTCCTATAAAGGAACTTGCATGGAACTATATCCTGCAGCACTTCAAGAAGGCTGACTCAAGCAGAATGGGAAAATGCTGGAGCAAGCATCCTTAGGTTTTGCACACAAGGAGACAGTTGAAAATTTCCATTTTGTCTTGAGCATTGTAACAATCTAGCTAAAGGTGGAGAGCCCACCAGTTTAACCTTCAGGTAGTTTAAGATGTCTTGGTGAAAGAGCCTCAATACCTTCCTAGAAAAGCCTAAAAACATAAGGGTGAGATTAAATCTGTAAATAAAGCATCTTTCAGCCATCACAATGCACACTTCTTTTTTTCCATCTGGAAGTTCTTGAAGCTCTTTCTCCATATTGTCAGCAGCTATGAACATAATCCCAAGAAAAATCAAAAAATAGAATGAGTATTTTTCTAACCAGATTCTACACTATCATCTTCCTTTAACCCACACTATCCTGGTGTAGTTTTTGAAACACTAAGCTCAAAATATTTTAATTGGAAATTGAAATATGGAGCAGAATATATCAAGGATACCAAAGAACCAAATCAAGGATATCTGCATGTTGTACAACCCATATGGATTGAACAGGGCAGAAGTGGTACACCACTCTTTGCTTCTTGCATCTAGCACTGGACAGGGAAGCACAGGAAGAAAAAAATAACTTTGTTTTCCAGGCCATAAGGCTGCTCTACCTTTCCTGAATACATGTATCATGCTGGAGTTTGCATTATGCCTCCCACTGAAAAATGGGTACAAAGCTTCTAAAGCAAGTCTAATATTCCTGGAAAACAAAGAAAGTAAAAACACTAGATCCTGCAGAGTTTTTTTCTTGATTACAGAATCCCTTTTCTACATCTGAAACACCAGTTTAAATGAGACAGTAGTGGGCAGTCACCCACTGATCACTCACTGATCTTCCCATGAAAATTTCAAATCATCTGTGTCTACAGTAGCTAAAATGAACTGTTAATACTAGTAAAGACATCAAGAACTTCAAAAGCTTAAGCAGTAAGAGGCACAAAGTAAACAGGCTGAAGGCAAATCCTAAAGCTGATTTGAAATATACTTTAGGGTGGCTGCCTAACAGCACACCTGGAATCAGTACCAGTAAGGTTCTTCATCTTAGAACTGTAGTTCATTTTATACTTTCTTCTCTAGTTTGTCGTGATAGTCAGCATAATAAATTTCAAGCCTCTGACCTATGATGACTACACCTTCCCTCTGTGGGCAAACCGCATTGGCTGGGGAATAGCATTATCCTCAATGATCCTTGTGCCTGCCTATATCATCTATAAATTTATGAATGTGCGTGGGACCTTTAAAGAAGTAAGTGGAACACTAATCAAATGTCATGAAATGTTGCTGTGAAATGAAATGGCTGGGTCTAAGTTGGCAGTTTATTTCTCTCCTAAAACTTATTACTTATGAGTGACCTTTTGAATCCATCAGTCAGGTGGATCAGTGGCTTGAGGTAGGATTACTGCTTTCTGTTTGAGTTTCTAGACAGAAATTAGCTTTCCATACAGTACCATAATAATTGTGAAAAATTATTTTTATGCATGTAATCGATCAAATTGATGAGATTAGACTTGTCATTAACAAAGAATGTACAAATTATAGTATCTTCATATTCAGCTATGAGGTATGATCTTCAAACTGTTCTGTACTTTATTTATCAGTTCAGAATGCCACATGATTAAGATTCACTAGCCATACCATTTTTACCATTATTATTAACTATTATTTATTAACTTGACCTTCACTGTCTATATACCCTCACTATTATCTATAGTCTTAAAACCTCTAATGGTGCTCAGAAGGCTCCTCACCATTATACAGCACTGATGTTTTTCCCCATCACATCATAATTTTATAACCTTATCTAGACCCACTGACTTACACCTAGTTCTACTGCTCTCCTTTCCTGCACTTACACAATGGTGTAGCAGGATTTTGATGCTCTTGGGCAAATCACTGAACCAACACCACACAGAATTAAGCAGAAAATAGGATCTCAACCTTTACATAGAGAGGTCACATGACCCTCACACTGACCCAGCAAACCCAAAGGTCTTGTTTCTGAAACATTAGTCATCTCATATAATGTTCACCTCAGAAAGGCACCCCGAAGCTGGAACTCCTCAGCTGCCCTGTTTTCATCAGCTCTAACATCTCAATGTTTTGCACAATTTCTAGATCTCATTTCCAGAATCTCTATAAGCACTTTGTTTTGTTCCATCCTGGGGATGGTTACAAACACATTTTCTAGGAACATTTGAGCCTTAAATAATAATTTGTACTGTCCCATCAAGCTTTTGCCCTTTTGCTCAAGTTTACTGATATGGAGATGGCAGAAGCCTTTGGCAAAATCACATTGTCTCATTCATCTGTTTTGTTAGCAAATTCTGGTTTGTCTGACACTGCTCCCACAAAGAGCAACTCCCATTTCCCCACGAGCATTATGGCAAAAGGCTAATATATGACATCCAAGTAACCAGCTCAAGATGTGATGCCCCAAATTGAGGCTCTTAAAAGGATGGGGAAAGGCACGAACCTAATCTAATGGGAACTCCTTAAGTTGGTTGAAAGTTCCTAATAAACCAAAATCAACATGTGATCTCAAAGGGCACAGCACGGGGTAGACAAGGGAGATGAGGGGGGAAATACCAGTACCTGCTTCCTCTCCCACTCTGGGACTGGCCAACCCTCTTACAGCACTAACAGAAAAGGATGAATTTAGGGAATCTAAGGCCTGTGATACCAACTTGTTCCTGATGTTCTTTTCTATATGCACTTGCTAAATATTTGGACTTAATATTTGCATAAACTTTCTACTGTTGCTTCTTATATTAAAGGCTAACACCCAAGGGCTTATAATAGGTTTATTCTCTCAGTGACTGAGTAAAGGCACATGATGCAGTGATATTAAAGATTTAAGTTACCATTTTAAATAAAGTTCATGCTACTTCCCCACTATAGATTGGGGATTACATACATAATCCTGCTTCATATGGCTGACTTTTTCCTCTTCTTCCTGTCTGGTTTAGAGACTAGCTTACTGCATCACACCTGAAAATGAGCACCAGCTCGTGGCCCAAGGAAATGTCAGGCAGTTTAAGGTTTGTACACCTTTCACATGCTTCTCCTGATACCAGCCCTTTCCTGTCTTTAATAACAATTACAAGTTTGCACCAAACTCTTCATGGTGAATGCCTTTGCAGGTCTGTAGTTCTTTCTTTCTGCCAGCATGACAAGATGCAGGAGGCTCAGTACCAAATGCATCAACCCTCTTGGAAGGCTTTTAGAACCTTCCTTCTTTGACTAAGGAAAGCCCTCAATTTTACAGATCACCTGAATCTGGTATTTTAGGTTGTGTTTGAATATAGTGAGATCTCACCAAGAAACAAAGGTATTTCCAAACTATCGTGTGCATTTGAAGAGGTCATGACCTCTCACTCAGTTACTGCACAGCAATCTGCAGTCATGTTTCCAAAACTGCAATTATGTCCCACAAGACATGGTAAACAGCAAAAAAATATCCAGTGTCAGAGTTTACCTGTAATGTCATAAAATGATGTACCAGATTACTTGGAATTGGCCTTCCCCACAGGACTAGAGTTGATTGAAAACACTGAGGAAGACTTCATAAGCCATGAAAAATATGCTACAGGTTTCCAAATACTGCTTTTCTTTTAGCAAATAAAATGAGCTTATTGAAATAAACTCCTTTATGTAAAAGATTAAAAGGATGCAAATGTGAAGCTTGTTACACTTATCAGCATTCATCCTGGACCACTTTCTGTCTTCAAAGGTGAAAGCAACTAGAATTATGCACACCTCCACAAAACGTGACCCAGATTTTATGGTGGTGGTTTGTATGTTGATACTGAAAAAATAAATCTGGCTTTTGCTTTTTCTGAAAGGTATTGTCTGAAGTAAATTTTGGCTTTTAAAGGAAATAATCTGTGTAGATTTATGGGATGCAGAGCAAAAGCACAAATAGGCTTCCTGTTTCATGACCACAGTTTATTTGATGTGGCCAAGAATATAAAATAGCACAGCACCTCTTCCTGCCTTCTTTTTCTTCTGTTCTGCCCTCAGTTGTCAGATGATTTACTGTTCCTGCTGTAACTCAGTGTTTTCATGGGCAGATGTTCCTGTGTGAAAGGTCTATAAACAGCCATTCCACAGTGCTGGTCTTCTGAACACAAATCTATGACCAAAAGGTAGCAAATTAATCTCACATAAATTAGAAAAGGCTGTCCTCAGAAGTAAACTACTAAAGTTACCTCAAACCATGCCAAACATGAGAGCATTTTAATTTGCTGCCATCTTCAATGCACAGCTAGGAATTGCTTTGTTAGTGTTAAAGCATATTTAGTGTTTTGTTTACCATGTTTAAGATTGGTTACAGTAGGCAGTGTTTTGTTCACAAACAAATACAAATATTTTATTCCCATATATGTCTGGCAGTTCTGAATTTTAAAACTGAATTGAGATCTGACTAAGTAGCCTTTACATTCAGTGCATTCCTCACTGCAAACTGGACAGCACAGAAATTTAGTTACAGAGTTGATAATCTATCCATTATTTCAAGACTTCTTCATAACTCTAAATTTGTCAAAAAAATGTATCTGTCAGCATCATCATTTGAATCAATGATGCAATTTAACAACCACTTCTCTTTCCTTACAGCTCCAACACTGGCTAACAATATGACAACCAACAGATCAAGGAAAAAGCCCACGTTCAGCTAAACTGAGAATACAGAAAGTCAAGTTCAAAGCTCCCTCACTTCTGCTTGGACCAGGCTGGCCCAGAGCTTATCTACTGACTCTTTGAGGGAAGACATCTGCTGTCTGTTGTCAATGCCTCCCTTCTATTACTTGGCTTCAAATGATCTTTAAAGACTCCATTTAATTTTTCTTGCAACCTTTGGTGCCATGAGATCCCTACATGACCAAAACTTGTGAGTTTTGCTATAGGCAGAAGTGGAGGAGGGGGGAGCAGAGGAAAGGAGCAATCAGCATAAGATAAGTACTTTTTTATTGAGAAGAAGTGAATTAAACTTTTCTGACAGTAATAACTTCTCCAGATATTCATGCCACAACCTATTTTAAACCAACAACACCTGAGCGCTCTTAGATCCAAGGAAAGTCCACCTCAGTTAGGACAAAAGAGCAATTTTAACTATGTACTCATATCATTAGCTGTCTTGCCATACTGTCCTTTGGGATGAGAGTTTGCATCCTTCTGAAGTGAAGACTCAGTGCTTCATTTTCAGTGGTTTGTTATTAGTTCCTTCTCTTGGTGAAGAACATTCTTTGCTGTACATGTCTGTGCCATTTTCTGACCAATTTCATTACACTGAAGCTGAAGAGCAGCAGGAAGATAATTCCTGTTACAGTTACTAGTGCAGAACACAGCTTGATATCAGTGTACTCCATGAAAGAGGTATTACTTTATATCAACAATTTAAATGGCTTCATCATATGATCCACACTCTGCAGACTTTTCCAGCTAGGCATGAAAGTTACATCTAAATAGACAGACTCTCATCTTTTTGTTGTATTTTGTTCCAAATAAAGAATGTAAAATACACATAAGAAGAGATAATTTTTAGAATTATATAATTACCAAGTGGCACAAAAAACCAGACTGGCTTTATTCCCCTGCTGTGAACATATTATTATAATTTAACCAGGATTCACCTACCAAAACATAGTAAGATTTTGTTGAATAATTTAAAAGTATATTTTAGGCAAAGTCAGCTTTCTAAACCTATTCCAGCTCTGTTCTCTAGTAGTATTATGCAAAGTAGAAGATACAGAACAAACTCTGCATTTGGGTGCTGATCTTATTCTGTGGTCACTTGTCACTGTAGTACCTTCCAAGTGATCACTACATTCTGTAGCTTTGAGTTAGTTCTTGTAATTATTTATCACTAGGTCTACAGTAATTTTCAGAGGCAGTTGCTTCTCAGCTGGATCCAACCCAGAGTTTACCTCTGGACATTACCTCTGATTTTTTTTGTCTCTATACATTCAATTGAGCTTGTCTTTTAAATGTATGTAGTGCTTCCTCTTTTTTAAAAAAGACCTTTTAAATGAATGGGCCTTTTTTATTTATAAAACAATTTTTGTTGAGTTGTTTTCTTTTTTAAAATAGCCAAGTTTTAAAGTGCCAAGTGGTTTTAGGCTTTTTCTATTTAACATTGATTTCTGTTCAAAATGATGAAAGGGAAATTTCTCTCCTTATTCATTCTTTTCCTCCAACATATTCAGTACTTCAGACCGAAACAAGTGTTGTCCTTCTCTTGAAGAGTCTCTCTGACAAACAGTTTTATTTAAACAGGGATTTAAACCCAAAGAATACTTTCTTCTAATTATAAAGGAAGTCTTATTTTCTGGCCCAGCTGATGGCCAACAGCTGCTTAAACCCTGTTTTTTAATATACTTCAATAATAAAGGAATTCCAAATGTTGCAGTTCTAATGCTGTAATTACACAAAAGGCTAAATAGTGAAAATATGTTGAAGGCTTCAAAAAAGTCATCCCACCAACATCCCAGTTAATCTCATTTTTATTGTTTGCCAAACTACATGAGAATCTTTCCATTGTTTCAAAGCCTACTTTTCAACAATACAGCTGCTCCAGTCACTGTCTTGGCATGGCTCAAAAGCTTCTTAGCATAGATGTAATTACCAAGTTTAGAAACTTCTAGGGGCTGTTTAACGTGGAGCTTTAATAGGTTGTCACTTTACACATCATTTGGTTGGCTCATGATTGGAAATGCTGAAAACCTCCACCACTGTTCACTTGTGACACAGTCCATCAGCACCATCCCTACAGCACAACCCACGCAGGAAAAGTTACATTTCCTCACCACTCTGCTCTGACACAGGAGCAAAGCTACCATTCATGGGAATGAAATCAGCTTTAGCCAGTCTGTTTGAGTTTGATTGTATTTTTAATATCGACTCCCAAGGCAATTACCTACTGCATTATTTTTATTTCTGTTACTGTATAATTTCTTGCATTTAGTGTAGTATTTATAGCTCAGGACTACATTGCACTATTGCCACCTTGTTCTGAGGTTTTCTAGGTAAAGAAATTGCAATTTATACAGAGGACAAAAGTCTTATAAAAGAAAGTAAGACTCTTATTACCAGAATTAGCCTGAACAAAAGAGACAATACAAAGTGCATGACTGCATAGGTAGACTTTAAATTCAAGATATTGCCCAAAGAAAGTCTCCCCCCAAATAATATGACTTCTGTCCTAGAGACAAATGTCTTCAATTCTCCACAGAATAAGATGAACTACCTCATGCCTCTTGGATGATGAATGATGCCATTAGACACAAACTAGCATCTATACAAATGACAAATACTTCTGTGAAGACCAGGTTATGTTCATTTCCTCCCCTCAGTGATATGGTACAGACAGTCCAATAAGAAGCCATAGCATGGGCACCCACCTCCTCTTACATACCTGCTTTGGGCTCCCAAATACATTTTCAATATGGAAAATATTAAATGCCACAAAGATACTCATCTCCCTTCAGTTAAAACACTTGTAGTTAAAAAAAAAAGACTAAAGCCTCCAGTCAGGTCTTTATCATCCATGTCACTTAACTGCAAATCTTCCCCTAAATCTATCTGGACTTCTCAGCCCAGCAGCTCACCCTGTCCCTCAGCTGCACCTATTCCAAGAGCAGACCCTCCCTGGGGAACGCCACTCTCCCAGATATCCCTGTGGAATTGCACATATATGCTGAGTAGGCAGCCCACTTTTTAAAGAAGAAAATTTTTGGTACAAGCTGCAGAATCATCTGTTTGCTAATTATTTTGGCTGTTTGGGTAACAAGCCAGTGGGAAGAATTCAGTGAACCAATTAAAGAGCTCATTTGACAGTTCTAGAAAATATTTCTTCAAAAGCCTTTTCTTCATCTGATAAAGGGAGCAGCTGTCATATATCAGAACCTCTCTTTTGACCAGTGAAAAATACCTGCCTGTGATCCATAATGTTTCATCATTCCCCAGAACGTTAGTTGGCACCAAGGAAAGAGAGCCCCCATTCTCTCTTTGTACCCTTCCCTGCCATCATTCAGCCAGCTAATTCTTCACATCCTTGGAACTATTCTAAAGCTACATTACTAAAACTCTGCAGATTTAAATTTCTGGAAGAAACAGTGGACCTTTCAAGGCAATATTCCAAAAAGCACTAGTGATATTTATTATCGGGGCCCCAGTTTGACCCATATCTTTTTTATCAGTTCTTCTTGTGTTCAGTCATGACCTGAGACATACACCCTGGCAACACTTGAAAGGCCTCTTACCACAGTGAGGGATTCTAAAGGATATCCAGGGTCAAACATGGTTTTAAATTTAGAATGTGGGAGAATTACTTGGCTGTTACTACTGTGCATGTTCCCTAACTGCACGTACAATGTGTGTGGTATGTACTTCTCCCAGAGGAAATTTCCTGTACTAGGTCATTTCTTCTCAGCAAAATACCATTTAAGTGTTATTATTTCAAAGGGTCAAGCCCAAACATTTTGTATATATATTTACTTCTTATGCTATTGTTTTGACATGAATTAAGGTTTTTTTGTACTGTTAGGTTGTAGGAGGCCACATCAAAGTTCTTTTGCTGTTAATGTCTCTTTTGCAGTTCTTTCAATTCATACAGCATTAAGTAGCAGATACTTGCTTTTATGGGAGTAGATAGCTTTCATTCATATCCTGGACTGCTTCACTAAATTTCATGAGGAATTGGCAAATGTTTAAGAATTTCTTTCCTAAGAACAAAATTAAAACTGTAGTTCAAGAATTTCAAAAGTGAGACAAAAATATTTTATTTGCAGTGCCATGTTAAAACATTTTGAAATGAGCCTGAAGGACTCAGACATGAGAAAGCTACCACAGTTCAACAAATGACAATATACAGCCATACCTGCAGAAATTGTGTGAACCCTGAGCCTCTTGGAGCAGTAAACTAGGAAGTTTTTGTTCTAGCACACTTTATTTTCACAGTACTAGGAATATTTGTGGTTCACAGATCCCCTCGTGTAAGAGCCCAATTTTCTCAATGTGATGTATAACATGATGTTTCAGATTAGACCCCTGAACCACTTGGGAGACTCTCAGCTCCCTTCCTCTGACTCATATCCATGTTCCTGTTGGTGACTGTGGGCTTACCTAGCTATCAGTGCAAAGTGACTCATTTGTACAGTGGTACTGGTCAAATTTAGACCAAATTTAGGTGCATCTACATTCATCAGAGACTACTACAGAGAGCTACATGGGCAATGAAACCATTTAAGCAGTAAAAGAACATAACAAGAACAGTCACTTGTAAGTACAGCATTTGACTGGTTTTCCTTCACCATTGAAAAGCAGAATGTGCTTAGACAGACTGCAGCCACTGTGTGACTGACGAGCAGGAGCAGGCCAGGACACTGAAGACACCAGAAGAATAAGTGACACAGATATGATTGTGCTCAGTGAAATTGTGCTCTTAGAAGGACATGGAGGTCTCTAGATCTGAGAGGCTGGGAAGAGCAGGAGATAAATGGAGAGTTTAAATCTCAGTCCAGCAGTGCAACCCTCACATACATTAACCACGACTGCATTAATTTCCATAAGAACTGCGGGCCTTGCCTGCCCGAGCACTGACAGCAAGATTGTCACCCCTGTGCTTTGCTCTCTTCCTGTCTTAAGGTGTTTCTTTAGCTGCCGTACTAAACATGAGTTGCCTAATTTCATTATAAGGAAACAGAATAAATTCAGTGAATTAAGAGAATTACTAAGCCTTAAGCTGGCTTTCTTTTAAGGTGTCATGTTGTTTCTTGGTCACTGCCAAGAGGCATTAAGCTTGAAGGTGACCTGCATTTGTAATTTACCTTGCACTCTCTGTGAACCTTTCTGCAAGACTTAGCTCTCCTTTGCTATGGGCAATATCAGTTACAAAGGGAGAACCTCCAAACAATACATTTTGAAAATAAATCCTAATAGGTCTGATGAAGATTTGCCTTACAAATAAAAGCTTTACAGTGAGCATTTACTTGGTTTACAGCAGTGTTTTACTTAATTTTTAATGCCTTTTTATAGCAGTGACTAGAATTTAACTTAGATAAGGGTACATCTGTATAGGAAATATTTTAATATTTTTACCAGTTTTTTTAATTTTCATAGAATATGTGCATATTGTAAGGCAAGAAATTCAACTTTGATGTAACGAGGTTATCACACAAGACCTATCTCTTCATTACAAGATTTTGTAGTCAGCCAGTCTAGTTCAGTAATATGTTGGCCTTTGATTATAAATGTAAAAATGTGATACAGGAGAATAGAACATTACCTACAGCTAATGCACATTGTAGCACAATATTCTCCATTGCTGCCTTAATCTCATAGAATGAAGTCATGTTTTTAATTTATAGTCTAAAAAAAAACAAAAAAAATCCAGAGTATCTTTTGGCCGCAATTTTTTGTTGTTCGATGACTTAATATTAAACCAAATGTGTCAGTGTCCAGTAGATCTACTTCCAAAGCAAGAGAACACATTGCAGCTTTCAGGAATAAGTCCTCACAGGAGCTCAAAACTTTCCACTAGTAAAAATAGTCTCCAAAGTGCCCCAGTGACCAAAAGTGTCCAGACACAGCCACCATGTTTCCATGCCTGATGCCATTAATTGTGCAATCTGCAGGTCAATTTCACCTTTCCTTTTTTTTTAAGTCTTGAGTTATCTGGGGGAAATGGCATTTCAAATTTTTTTCATTAATTTTTGGTTTTTTCAAAGGGAGACACCTACATGCCCATGTGTATAATTAGAAACAACTACATTTCTTATAAATATGGATATGGATGTGTGTGATGTGTGCTGGTTAACTATACTTAAAATGCTGATAAAGATGGTGAATGTAAAGTATTCGTCCTCATACCTCTGTCTTTCTGTGATCAGTGTAAATAAGAACTGTTTTAAGCTGTGCACTAATGTTACAGATTATCCCAATATTGTGTATAAAATTATTTAAAGAAAATCTGACAAATATGCACATAAAGAGAGTATAAAGAAAAGGATTATGTATCAAGAACTTCTGTCAATTAAAAGCTGAAATGAAATTTTTGGTTTTTGTCGATACTATTCAAGCTAAAGTTTTGCAGGGGCAGCTGGTCCTTGGTTTGGCAGACAGCTAAAAACAAAATCCCAAGAGCTGGAAACCTACATAGCTCTCAGCCTTCAGGAGATTGTTCACATCCTTTTGGTGTCCAGTGGATGCAGTGGGCAGATTAATTTCTACATTTGAACTCCTTTCAGCAAAATAATTACAGTAATGCAACGAAGCTTTCACAACAACACATTGAAAGGAAATAATCAAGACCGTCTAGGAACATGAATCAAGATGCATAGCACAGATTCTCCAAGGCTGTTCTCCCTTTTACAAGAAATTCCTTTTGCCTTGTTAATTTTGCCATAAGTAATAATAGCCATAAGCACATTATTCTTAATTCACAGATCAGCCAGGAAAAGGTGACTCTTAACCCAACATAAATGAAGATTATGTAAGAATGATTTTATTTAACATTTTTTGCTATAACTAAAACAATTCTTACATTTCCACATCAATTTCTCACATTTCCACATAAGTAATGAAAAGCAGTATTTCCAAAGGTATAATTTGTTAGACTATCTCACTTGTCTCCATACAAATTTTATATTTGGAACATACAGAACCTAAAGACCTTCCTTGGTGCTTTTTTCTTTAAGCAGATCTCAATGTTATTAAGGCACAGCCTTCACCTGGTTTATATTTCTCTACTGCCTTCAAGTAAGAAAGGCACAGTTTAAATTATTTTAAAACATCTGAAAGACCGAATAATAATATTTGTATGCCAGTTATTAAACATGTCAAACACTCAAACCCACAAATTAGTATTAAAACAATTAAAAGTTGAATAATTTCAAGATACTTCAAAACAAATTTCTCTGAAACACTGAACCTATTCTACTGTTCAACAGCAGCCTGTTTACAAAATTTTTATTTCACCACTACTCTTCATTCTCCCACCAACTGCTTCAACCAAGCTTCAGTCTTGGCAAGTCTTTAAGACTCTCGTTAACTCAGCATTACCAGATTATAATGGAAGTAAAACTAGATAGGGATTACTTAAAATAATGGAATCATTCTGTCCTCCTGGAAGTATTATTGAAACCAAGTTTTCTATCTGTTTTTTGATACCTATGTTACCTCTTCTGATATGTCCCTAATTTACTCAAAAAGCAGGAATTTAAGTAGCACTGTATTTCAACACCCAAAGCAGAAGAGGCAGATGAGGTACTGGATGCTACCAGCAGGTCCAACAACTGTGTCAGCATCCCTGATTCTTCAGCATCTCAGATTCATGCAAGTAAACGTGAAATTTCAATTTGCTTTCTTACCTAAGATAATTTTTGTTGTGCTTCTGGATTTTAAATTATCTTAGGTTACAAATACTATCTTTGAAAAGAAAATTGAAGGCTTGGAAAAGTCAGAAAACATCTGGTTCTTTTTTCATTATAAAAGACAAATCAACAATGCTGCCAAAAACCTGAAATATTACATTCTTGTACAAGCAAAGAGAATGAAGAGAAAACTGATATGACGTGTTTAAAAGTAGTGACTAAAGTAACAAGGACCTTTTTTTGAGAGTTCCACAAGAAACCAGTTTTGAAACCAAGAGTGAACTGCTGGAATTGAAAGAGATCCAGAAGCGCCTACTTGCATAATCCACCGATGTGTAATTCCAGCAATAAATCAAAAGCAATTCCTAGAGAACAGAAAGGCCCTCTCCTTCCTCAGCTGCAAAAACTGTGATAATACTGCAAATGTTCATGAGGTTTTGAAGTACCTGGGACAGACCAGAGCAACAGCATTACACATGCCAGATACTCGAACCTTTCACTCCTACAGTTGTTAAAACTACTTAAAGCACATACTAAAACAGCTTCTCCCCTTCCTGTGGTTTGCAAAAAACTAAAATAAGTCAATAATTCTCTTCCTAGATGTCTACAAAGTGTGTGTGGAAACATTTGCACATTTTAATGAAAGCTGTTCCACATTACATAAATCCACATTGAACCAAGTAGAAAGTTCAACATCTACTGGTCTTAATTTCTCCTTATACACACAAGCAAACCCAAAGTTCACCACCTATTAATTATTTTTCTGCAGGGTCATGTTAAAATCAAATAGTAAAATT
>VZSE01005852.1:1341714-1419886 GCA_013398275.1 Promerops cafer | reverse complement strand
AATAATATTTGTATGCCAGTTATTAAACATGTCAAACACTCAAACCCACAAATTAGTATTAAAACAATTAAAAGTTGAATAATTTCAAGATACTTCAAAACAAATTTCTCTGAAACACTTAACCTATTCTACTGTTCAACAGCAGCCTGTTTACAAAATTTTTATTTCACCACTACTCTTCATTCTCCCACAAACTGCTTCAGCCAAGCTTCAGTCTTGGCAAGTCTTTAAGACTCGTTAACTCAGCATTACCAGATTATAATGGAAGTAAAACTAGATAGGGATTACTTAAAATAATGGAATCATTCTGTCCTCCTGGAAGTATTATTGAAACCAAGTTTTCTATCTGTTTTTTGATACCTATGTTACCTCTTCTGATATGACCCTAATTTACTCAAAAAGCAGGAATTTANACTCGTTAACTCAGCATTACCAGATTATAATGGAAGTAAAACTAGATAGGGATTACTTAAAATAATGGAATCATTCTGTCCTCCTGGAAGTATTATTGAAACCAAGTTTTCTATCTGTTTTTTGATACCTATGTTACCTCTTCTGATATGACCCTAATTTACTCAAAAAGCAGGAATTTAAGTAGCACTGTATTTCAACACCCAAAGCAGAAGAGGCAGATGAGGTACTGGATGCTACCAGCAGGTCCAACAACTGTGTCAGCATCCCTGATTCTTCAGCATCTCAGATTCATGCAAGTAAACGTGAAATTTCAATTTGCTTTCTTACCTAAGATAATTTAAAATCCAGAAGCGCAACAAAAATTATCTTAGGTTACAAATACTATCTTTGAAAAGAAAATTGAAGGCTTGGAAAAGTCAGAAAACATCTGGTTCTTTTTTCATTATAAAAGACAAATCAACAATGCTGCCAAAAACCTGAAATATTACATTCTTGTACAAGCAAAGAGAATGAAGAGAAAACTGATATGACGTGTTTAAAAGTAGTGACTAAAGTAACAAGGACCTTTTTTTGAGAGCTCCACAAGAAACCAGTTTTGAAACCAAGAGTGAACTGCTGGAATTGAAACAGATCCAGAAGCGCCTACTTGCATAATCCACCGATGTGTAATTCCAGCAATAAATCAAAAGCAATTCCTAGAGAACAGAAAGGCCCTCTCCTTCCTCAGCTGCAAAAACTGTGATAATACTGCAAATGTTCATGAGGTTTTGAAGTACCTGGGACAGACCAGAGCAACAGCATTACACATGCCAGATACTCGAACCTTTCACTCCTACAGTTGTTAAAACTACTTAAAGCACATACTAAAACAGCTTCTCCCCTTCCTGTGGTTTGCAAAAAACTAAAATAAGTCAATAATTCTCTTCCTAGATGTCTACAAAGTGTGTGTGGAAACATTTGCACATTTTAATGAAAGCTGTTCCACATTACATAAATCCACATTGAACCAAGTAGAAAGTTCAACATCTACTGGTCTTAATTTCTCCTTATACACACAAGCAAACCCAAAGTTCACCACCTATTAATTATTTTTCTGCAGGGTCAT
This sequence comes from Promerops cafer, assembly GCA_013398275.1. Taxonomy (NCBI): domain Eukaryota; kingdom Metazoa; phylum Chordata; class Aves; order Passeriformes; family Nectariniidae; genus Promerops; species Promerops cafer. The sequence goes on along the minus strand of VZSE01005852.1, from coordinate 1,418,367 downwards.
GTTAAAATCAAATAGTAAAATTTACTGTCATTTCAAGGAAAATGTAGGATGAAACCATTGATTTCTTTCAGCAAAGATTTCATTCTCAACTTACACAGACAGAAATTGACTTTAACCAAAATATGAGACAATGCATACATTTTCAGAAGGCACCAGTGTTGGAGGTTTATTACTTTTAGTCACTGAGACGCCGAAAAAACCAACAGAATTTAAGATACTTGCATACATTTTTAAATGAAAATCCATTTTTTAATTTCCTTTCTCTCTGCCAAAGCCAGAAAACAATCAAGCAGGGAATACTGTCAGTCAATACTGTTTTTCTAAATCGCTGATCACAGATTTTGCAAAGACAGGCTTGGGAAACACTTGAAGTTCAAGCTGTCTTAACTAATTGACACTAATTGACAATATGATTTCTGATAAATTCATGAGATTAGTTTTCAGAATTGTGTGCTCCATTTTATCAAAAAAAGCACTTGCTTCCCACAAATATCAACATGAACATTGTTTCTAGATAAATTTCTGCAAGCAGAACTTTGCAGCAATGTTAACCAATGTGAGCATGACAGTTCAGAGAACTAAATTGTCAAGTGGTTTGACTCATTACCTTTTAACAAAACCTTCACAAACCCCTACAGAAAAAATAAAGCACATGTAGGTAGAAAAAAAAAAGTCGTAATTTCTGGCAGAGAAAAGTTTCTACCACCTTCCAAAGAAGAGATGCTTGATGCTTCCATCAATGGAATGGTGCTCATGAATGCATATCTTTCAAGAAATTAGATATTTTGACATAGAATATGACCAGAAATTACCAGTTACCGCTATTCAATTACAAAGTTGAAAGTATCATAATCAATATTCCATACTTTTACCCATTACTTTAATTTGTAAAAGTGAAAAAAGTTCATAGACAGCAAACATTCTGCTGACTCAGAATAACTCTGGTGGAAAGGGACCACAGCAGGTCATCCAGTCCATGTTCAGGTGGAATTTCCTGTCCCTCAGTGTCTGCCCATTTCTTCTTCTCCTCCTGCTTGGCCCCACCGAGCAGAGCCTGCTCCACCCTCTGATACCTCCTGCAGGCACTGACAGACATTGGGGAGGTCCCCCTCAGTCACCTCCTAAGACAACCAAGGCTAATTCCTCCCTCCCCAAGAAGGGAAGCTTATCCTAAATCATGCTTTAAGGTAAATATGGGTGATTTGCAACCAAATGCACATTTATCGAAACTATTTCCTGACTTCTTTCCAGAACACACATTACAGGAACCACAGATCAGAATTTTGAGCCTGAGGTGAAACAGACACTGACTGCCAGATAATGGATCTTGTCCAGGTTTTAGCTCCTGGAACTGATTTATTTTTCTGGCACCTACTGTCTCCATTAGAACTCTGTTCCTGAGTTGAACATTCAGTCTTCCATGTTCTGCTGAGATCACTGACAGCTTCCCTTAAGCTTCTGCTTTCAAACTTCAAATTTAAGTCTGATTGTAAAGAGTATTATATATATAGATTGAACTTCACAGCCAATTTTGAATTCTTCCATCACATAGCTTTCACCATCAGTAATGACAAATCTGTAGGGGACAAAGGCATTGTAGGGCTGCATGGTGAAAAGCAGAGATCACCAGGAGTTTCACAAAGTACAAGGAGAGCCCTCCAAAGGAACACTCAGCATTAATGCAGTAAGGCCATGGCACACGTGGACTGCCAGCAGCCCTGCCAGGTGACTCTAATGCTGTCCCCAGGCTGCACTGCTCCACTCTCCAGGTCTCTGCCTTGTCCCAGGTTTGCCACCTATGCAACATGTGCATGGGTTTCCTGGTCCTCTTTGCTCAAAACAATTCAAGTCAGCTATGCTCTTGAAACCATCTGCTGCTCATTTGGTGTAGGCCAAGTAATAGAAATACAGGAGTTGTACAAGAAACAGGAAACCCACAATCCTTATAAAAAACCAAATGAAGCATTAAGTTTTCCATAAAACATTCTAAAATCTAAGAATACATAGATGAGTGTCTGTAGCTGAAGACTGAAATTTTAATGTTAGAAAGAGCTGGCTTTATATTATTTATTTTGCAAATAGTACATTTTGCTTCCTGTTTCGCTGGGCTTCAATGGCCCCACTCTTATTGGGAGAGTGAATAAGGCTGAGAATTAACTGTGTAAGAACTTTGATTTCCCATTTTTGGAAAAGAACAAACTGGCTTTAAATGTATAGCTGTCTCATCCAAAACAATAGCAAGAAAAGCTTGGGTGCTGATTGAGTGCCAGTGCAACCACCTAGAAAGGACAGAAGCCCATATCAGCCTTGCTCTGGTTTGAAATACTTAGGCAGCCTAGGAATTTCAAAATCTATTTTTAAATTACTATTTTGCTCTTTTGCTATTTCTTAAGCATTTTGCATTTACCTACTGAACTGACCCTGAAACCCCTGAACTATTTTGTTCTTTGTTTTTAAAGCAGTTTTATTTAAAAATTAAACCTGAAATATTAATCTCCCTCCCAGGCATATAGAATACTCTTTGTTATTCAAGAACAAAATGACCTGTTTTCTACTCATCTGGTTTGATGTTTTTGTCCTTGTAATATGCCAGTTCAGTAGTTCACATTTTCCATTGACTTTTCAATGCTTTCTGAAGCCAAAAGGACATTACCCTTTAAGTACATGAGGCTGCTGTCATCAAGAAAGAGGCAGCACAGAAAAGTCACTGTATACAAACCTAAGGTACAATTAAGAAACTAAAAAGAAGAAAAAGAATAATGATCAACCATTTCTGCTCCCATTCACCCTTTCCATGCAGAGCCCACTTGGAGATATATCAGCTCTGACATCCCTCACAATTCAAATGAAGGTAGCAGGCAAGTTCAGGTCAGGAAGAGTTCAGTTCAGGCTTCATGCTGTGGTTGTTCTTTCATTTGGGGTTTTTTAGGGAGGTTGATTCAGACACGGGAATCCCATGTATGACAAAAATTCAAAGACAAGACACCTCAAAACCTCTTGTAGATGTTTTGATCTAAGTAATAGCCCTTGAAAGACCTTTTTAGGCACTAAGCAGGACCTGACCTAAAGAATTCTGAGACGTTTCAGTTTCCAGTATTCTAAAGGCATAGTTTGTTTTCCCCTGAATTATGTTCTAGTCCATGACAAACATGTGATCACTGATTTTTCATTTGCCTTCATTAGCACCTATCTGCAATATCAGCCTGACTTCTAGGATTATCTTCAACCCCCCTTCACAAGCTATGGCTACACCAGAAGAGACTTTTTTGACTATTTTGTTAGCAATCTCAGTTGCCATAAAATTAATATTAAAATTGACCAAATGAGGATCTCAATTTAACAGAAAGCTTATGAGATAAATATTTCGTAAACCAGACTCTCTTTTTAGGCAAGGAGTTAGAACTTCTGTCAAAAAACCTACACTAACTCTTCCAATGCTTTGTTTCCAAAAATTTATTTTTACAAAGCAGAGGAGATATTATTTACTGCTTTGTTCTTCATAACACTTTGCTACAATTTAAAAAAAAATATCCTTTTTATGTCTGTTGAATAGCTAACTTTTGCTCAGCTATTTGCTGAGACCAAAATATTTTTCACAGAATAAAAACAGATGATAGAGAAAGTTAAACAACTTTGATTGGATCCTGAGTTCCTTTAGCTCATGCTGTATTCCCCTTTCTGGGACAAATACAAAATTATGACCCATAAGGATGTTTATTAGATTGCACATACAAAACACTGTTCCATGCACAACATTAGTAGAAAGTATTGCTATTACTTTCATTGATTTTTCTGCTACTTATACTGGGCTTGAAACAACTCTGTACTCACAATATAGGTTTGCATTTAAATCTCTACCTCCTATACTTCCATTTTGAGACAAAACCCTAGATAAGAATGCCACAGAGATTGTCAGACATTCCCAGGGATTTTTTTCCTTTATCTATGATATATTCTTTCCTTTATTTCTGATATTTAATATTTTTTGTATGCAAGCAGAGAAAGCCATTATTACCTGGCTAGAACAAATGCACCAGGGTGGTAACAAATACCACCCAATATTTCTTAATTTCCAAGACTTCATTTCCAACGCAAAAATTTAAAAAGCCTGATGTGAACTAAACACTAAAAATTAGAAAAATATCCCTTAGAATTATTCAAGAGGTTTCAAGGTCTTCTAGAGTTTTAGTATAATCCATTCTCAAAAAATGATCATATACTTGAGCAAATCTGACTTTTCAACAGTTCTTTAGCCAGCTGATTTCCTTCCAAACACCTGCTGCTATCTGGTGTGACAAAAGGTCAAACTTTAAAAATTCCTTAAAATTTATTTCACTAATGAAAGTCGGTAAACTTCCCATAAACCACAGCATAATTGCTGTGACTATGACAGTTTAATCCAATTCAAGAGGGAAAAAACCCACTTTGGTTGGATGTCTGGTAACAAACTCATTCAGACAATTTGGACTCTAATCTAATTCACAAAACATTAATCTGTCTGGTTCCTGATCTAAAAGCTGCCATTCTCAAAAACTTCCATCTGCTCTTGTTTGAATCTTTTCAAGATGTATGAAAACATGTCAAACATATTCCAGCAGGAAGAAGTATAATCAATCACATGATTTTGATCCTTGTACAAGTCCTTTCCATGATTTATGAATATTAAACATTAAATACCACACCAAATTTAAGGCAGTTAAAAAGTATTAAAGCAAGAAAAGTAATTCCTGATGCTAAAGTTCCTACTGTTTCCTATATATAATTATTAATAGAGCTTATATCATATAATATATAATACACAGAATTATTAATAGAGCCTATATACGTTGTTTGGCATACAACATACCAAAAAAATAAGAGTAATAAGCCTGATGTCAAGCAATGCAAGGTGCTGATTTATAGGAAATTTCTTTATGAGAGGACTTCCATAAAAAATAACTTTGTAAATAACTCTCAGCTGCTGCTCCAGCCATCTCCAGCTCTCAAAGACACTTTATTCCAATTCTATCACTATTGTGATGCACGTGTGTAGGGTAATACATGCCTCTTAGTTCTTGTTTATTTACTTTCTGTGCCCAAGCAGTGCCAACTACATTGATGCATGTTTCTGCCAAGAGAAAACTCTTGTATTAAACCTGGCTATAATAAACCATAAGCTCAAATCCATCGATCGTAGTTTGTATAACCCCTAGAGGGGCACTTCCATCATTTCCAACAGTTTCCACAGCAGCAATAATTTCATTTACTATCAGCCCAGGAATATGCCCAGATTCAACTGTGTCAGCACACCTGGATTTGTCTAGTGAAGGCATTCAGAGGATCTGCAGAAAATTCTCAGTTTGGCCATTCCCCAAACAGTCCCAAAATCTCCCCTGAAGTGGTTGCACAGACAAATAAAACGACAGCAGAGGACATGCAGGGAACATCTTGCATGAATATCCATTGGAATTCAACATGAAATTTTGTACTTCCAAACCTCTGCAAACATGAAAGTTGGGAGTTTTTGGCGCAAAGACTGGAAAAAGGCCCTGAAGGGAGAAATTCCTTTCTACCAATGTCATATGTTACAGTCCTACAGAATAACTTAGGACCACCAAAGAAAAAGCACATATCAACTCCCAGAAAATGTCTCCTGGTCTACACGAGCACCAAGCTATTGACATGTAATTGTGGTAGCAAGCAGATGAAAGATTTTTATTAGTTTTTGTTAGAGTAATTTTTTTGTGGGTTTTTCTTCCTTTGTCATTTAATCTGGAACAGCACTATCAGAATTCTAAAAGGAAGCTTTCCTTTCCACATCTTAGTAATATTAGACTGCATTCTCTAAGAATAAAACCTCAGCCATTTATAAATAATTTATAAATAAATCCATTTACTATGGATGCAATATACTTTCTATAAATAGTGCTTTTCTTGTCAAATATGTATCAAAATTTATTACCAAAACATTATTAATTGTTCCCAAGTCAACAGATTAAAATGTTTAAAGGGTTTAGAAACACAGGAAGAAAATGTACTCCTGCTATACATGGGCAAAGAATTTCAAGCCTCTGACCTGGCAAGAAAATCTGAAGCACAAGAACAACTAAAACCTGTAAAAGTGACCAATCTCTTCTGGATAAATAAAACTTGCATGCAGACAGGAAGACAACTGAGCTCCTAAGGGCTGCACTGAGCTGCAGAATGGTTTTACTGCCCCAAAAAGGAGCACTGGCAGTAATCCTGTCTTTGAAATCAAATGCTGTCACAAGCTCTTGTGGGACACAGCTGGCATGGCAAGAAGGAAGGAAAGCAGTAACTTAGGGCTGCTACTAAAACCAGTCTCACAACACCCCTTTATCACTTTATGTTGATGTGCAAGGTACACAAACCTTGTGACTTCTGCCTCCTAAGGCACAGCACCACAGCTGCCTAAGAAACATGTCCACATGGCAGAAGTAACACCAGAGACAACTTCACTCGAGCTCACACATCTTCTCCATGTTTTGCCAACTCTGTGTAAGCCAGGCCACGCGTTATTTCTTACACAGCAAAATATTTTTAAAAGTTGCAGCTGCACCACAGAGTAGGATTCCCCAAAGGAAAATCATTGCTGGAAAGTTGGTGTTTATGCTAGGGGTAAGCTGTTAGGCACGTGCTTTTGGTGCATAACATGGCAATAAACAAAGCCTGCTCTATATATTTTCTGGCTTACAGACAAATACCATGAAATTAAATGTCAAATTAACTTGTGCAGCAGCTGCTAATAGTTTTCACATATTTGGAAAATAGAGCATTGGTTGCCTGTTACAAATTATTTAAGGAACCTTGAAAATGAGTCAGCCTAAGCACCATAGGGCTCCACAGCTTTTTGTGACACTGGCTGGCTTTTCAATAACAAAGAAATTCTAGGAATAATGATAATAAACAAGCCTGACATGACCTACTGCGGCTTTTTATTACAAAAACTATTTAGACAACAATATCTAGAGGCAAAGAGCTTTTGAGCAATAAAAAATAAGTACTTTTCCCCTCAGGAAGCACTCCTTTCTAACATATCCCAGTCATACCAAAATTTGATGGTAAATAAAACTCTGAAATACCTAACAGTATAAAGATATTTTGAATTCTTTTTCAATATGGTGTAAGTATTATGCAATTTTTAGTCCACATCTCCACAGTCCAAAATGTTACTAGAAGGAACATTCAGGCTCATGGTATAGCTTTAGGTAATTCTGCCATGGCTTATTCTTTACCTATAAAGCAGATGCTGTGACATTTAATTCCCCAACAGAAATCAGCATATTCATCAAAGTTCTATGAAACTTCCAAAGAAAAAAAACAATTAATTTAGTACAACTTCTTAGCTTTTCTGATTAATATGCTGTACACAGCTGCTATTCTTGATTTATTTCAGTTGCAGCCTTCTACTTGGGTAACACTGCTCTTCTGTCACATACAATTGCAGGTGATAAACTTAATATTTTCCATATATTGGCAAATACATTTCCATATATTGGCAAACATAAGTTTGTTAAGCTCATTCAAATTCCAAAGATTAAAAAGGAAAATGATATACACACTTGATGTCTCTGAACTTAGAGGTGTTTAGTAAAGAATCAGTGTACATCACCCCACCCATATCTAACACTCCTTCAGCACAGCTTCCTCTTGTGTGCACAAGCCTCCATTGCTTAGTATGGTCCCTTGGTGGGCCTGAAACTGGGAGAGTTTAATTTATTGAAAAGATAGAACTATAAATCATTTTTCCCAGTGATTCAGACATCTCACGTAAGGTATTAATGAGGTACAAAAAGTGTGTGTGTACAAATAAATAATCATTTTTTTGAAAGTTGCCATAGAGACACACTGCTTACTATTGACCAGAATGACAGCTCCTGTTAAAGCAAACAGAGCTGAGAAGACAAGAAGATAATAGACCATTGGATTTAAAAACTAAAGTTGTGTTAATCTACCTCCTTAATAAAACTCATTACTTACGCAGAAATTAATTTTGTGCTGAATGTTCCTGTGGGCTGTTGTAACTCTGACTTCAATGAATTCACCTCATGGATGAATTTGCCTCTCAGTTGTACTGAGGTTCTCAATCCCTGATAAAGCTTATCTGCCAGCATGGATGACTGGGTCAATGAGAAGCTGTCTCCCAACTTAAACTATGGTAACTCTCCTGGCCTTAACAGGGCCTCAGAACACCTCCCCACAAACCTCATTGTCACAGCTGCTAAAAAATAAGTGGTGTCAGAGCTCCCAAGAGTTTTGACATTTTAAATGCCCCTTGCAATTCAGCAGATAATTTTGTGCTCAAACACAAAGTTTTTTACAAGCTTTAACTCGTACCTTCCAGTTCTTCACTATGCCTTTTCTGCCAACTCTGATGGTCACCTATATATCTGTTTACACAAGATTATTCTCATATCTTATCAGCGCCTTTCTCTTGGTGGATTATTCAAAAGCCTTCCTCTACCCAGCATTGCTGAAATTCTTAATAGGCTGGGAAGAGTGCATCTTCAGGCAAATAAGACTAGACCAAGATCATTCTATTCAGGGTTAAACTTAATGCCTCTAATAATGTAAAATGTAAAAGCCCAAAGCACCAGGAAGACATGTCACCATCATCTCAAAAGTTTAATATGGTTGGGTTTAGACCAGTTAAGTTCCTCATATTTAAGGAAGGGATGCACTGACATCCAAGACAAGAGCTCATTCAGGTAGGAAAGCTTCAAGTTCAGCCTATTTAAAAACAATTAGAGCAAAAGGTATGTTTTGTAAAAGCAAAAACCACAGATATTCCTGCAGGCCCCAGGTGAAATGATTCCTCAAATTAATGTGACTTCAAAACAAAGCTGAACTTATTACCAAACAGATCACAACTGTGCTGCCTGTTCACTCAACTACGTGCCCACTACCAGGGGAAGAAGTGTTTAGGCAAATACCAGACACCCAGCAGCGTAGTCAGCAGAAGATAGTTGTGAGAGGATATCAGCAAGCAAGGAAATCTTTTTGGATTTCTGAGATCTTGCTTCAGGAGTTTCCTCCTATGTCCCAAGACTTTGAAATCTTCACAACTAAATAAGTATTTTTTATACCAGACAAATTCTTATATGTTGCAGTTATCAAGAAAAGCCACAGCATCAGTCACAAAAGTACAATATTTAGTTTTGAAAACAACTTTAACACTATATCCACAAAGGCAGACAAAACCTAATCAAGTGATATTACAAGATTTGCAGACACATGATGTTTTTAAATGGAAACAGTCTGTATCCTTCAAATTTTTTTGTAATATTTTTTGAATGAAGAAAGGATTTTAAAACAAATAAGGCTAATTTTAATGTGGAGATAAGCAATTTTGCACCAAGCAAATTAGATGGCTATAAAAATGCACATAAAACTAAGCAAAAACCTTCCTACTTCAGACTGATTATATTCAAACTGAAGTCAAAAAAATGAATAATGCAAAAAGATTTGGCTTTAAAGAAAACAGAAGTGTGCTGAAAATGAAAACGCCTTTTTGACATTCAGTACCCTCATATCAAAATCTTCTCAGTTCTATGAGTCTTTATAAGCAGAACTTTGGCTCTAGAGGGTTTGGTCTGATTCAGGCTTTTTAAAAATCTAAGAGTCCATTACAGCTGCTGTGTTCACTTTCTGGCTGGGGGAACAGGCTGGCTCTCCCATTTTCCTGGCATCAATAGGTCATGTAGGCATTAATGTCACCAGAAACTTTGCTTCAAGAAGGTCTTTTTGCTCTCCTTCTAGATTTTATAACCAAAGACAAAAAGGAGCCTTGCCTCTGTGATCCACCATAGCAGTAGCAATAATCTTCCAACACTAAGTCCCTACTGAAAACTGCCTCACATCGAAGGCATTGCCATAAAAGGACACCACTTTAGCCCCTCTGCATTGCTGAGAAGTCACTGCACTATTTGCAGGATCCTGCAGGAAGATAATTGCACATTAAAAACAAGAAAGCTGGAGAGCAAGCTTATCTACCAATTCCAAAAGTCATCATGGGGCACATGAGGCCAGCTTATACTCTTATGTCATGAGTCTCACTGCATTAATCTTCCCATGACACAGACTGAAGCTGCTGGGAAAACCTGCAGGCACCACAGCTTCTCCAGCAGCATTTCAAGGCCACTGACACAGCACAATTAATCAGCGTGTGCAAAACCATGTTCCATAGAAGTTATTCAGCTCCATCTATATCTGTTCCCTTTCTAACATTATACTCACACCTACAGTGCAGCACAACTGCACTGGCTCCCCAACAGTTTGGAAAGGTGAGGGATAGTCTCATCAAGGGAGGAACAGAATGAATAGGTTCAGTTACAGCTTTTTCCTTGGGAGATGGTTGTGAATGACCTTCCTCTCCTGACACTGTACACACAGAGACAGCCCCTTGCTCACCCCTGAGTGTCTCTGCCAGCTCCTCTTCCCCTGAGGTGTGTGCAGGGGCCATGCCACAAGCTCTTATTTTCCATTAAGAAAGAGGCAGACTAATTGAGTTTGCCAGAAAAACACACAAAAGCTACACAGCTTTCACTTCAGGGAACTTATGGCCAGTTACATTCTCACGCCATGTCATAATTCTAGATCTGTTTGAAATGGTATGTATCTATAGACTTTTAAGATTATTTTAGAGCCAGAGGCTCCAGTGTTTATATGTGCATGGAAGAGTAGGGAAGGTACAAACCCTGCTCCCCTTCTCTTCTGAAGAAATTAAAGGATGGATGCCAAGCTTTGTTTCTGATGCCTGACACTGATTTCACTTGGGGAGGTGACTCCCCGAGTATTCTACCCTGCACATCCAGCTGGCCAAATCAGTCACTGCCACTCTCATCTAATGCTCACACAGATCTTCCCAACAGCCTCCTCTTAAGAAGATGGAACATTGGTGCCCCACTTCAGTTCTCACCTCACTTTCCTCAGCCCTTTCAAGATGTGTGTATAAATACCAGCTATTTGCCTACTGCTATACTAATTTTGTTTTCCCATTCAGATCTCTCCATTACATTTTTCTTCCCATCTACCATATTCTACCACAAACTAACCCTTCTGTTTTGCCCATCACTTTTAGCACACTCGTGATGCAAGGTCCAGAAGCATTCAACTTCCACAAATGCATCTTCCCTCTATTACCTCTGTCTCTAGAAACAATTCAGGCAACAGAGTACTTCTTCAATGAGATCACTTAGCTGGATCTAGAGGAAATATCTAGTTTTGATCCCAGTTATGCAAATGGTAAGTTTCACATCTCTGAACATTTTGGGATTTTAGTCACCAAAGGAAGACGTTTCATACTGAACTATTTATATCAGAGGGTCGTAAATTCTTTTATATAATTAGTACTAGGAACCAGCTACATGCCCATTTGTAAAAGCACTTTTTATCCCAACAACAGCAAAGAAATTATGCCAAGACAAAGGATTTTTAACACTTATCTTGTAACTTCCCAGACAAAACCAAGAAGTCTTCAAAACAGAGATTTATCTATACATCAAAGTTTGGTAAATGTTGCTTTAAAGACATCATCACAGCTGAGTCAGAGATAATAACCTTTCATGTGGTGTCTTAACTCACTAAATATTATTTGAAGAACTATGCCCATAAATGTGCACATATATCTTATTAATGCCAACTGAAATTATACTTATGTAATACAGATATTTGAATTTTTAACCTTGAATCAAAATTACAAATCATATAAGATCATTTTTTAAAAAATCTTTATGCATTTAATTTAGCAGAATCAGACAGAGAGAAATAAAACACCAAACTGGGTTTTGGTAAGGTCTTTCATTGTACATAACAGCTCTGTACATCAGGAAAAGACCACAGTAAAGTAAGCCAAACTCTTTCTTGCCCTTTTCATACATATTCCTCACATACTGCAGCTGGTATTTTGCTGGGGCAAAATCATCAGTAACTATTCATTTTATTAACATTGTCATAGTCAATGCATTTGGGTTCAGTAGAATGTTTGGGCCTGAGACAGAAAAGGAATAAAGAACTCAAAACAAAGGGATGGTATTGCTCAGACTAGCCCAGTCTTCAGAAGTACATTGCTTTCATTTTCCTTAGCAGCTCCTCTGTGTGGAAGTGGCAGAAGAGAGGAGACTGAACAAGTCTTCAACGGCACTGAATGGAATCAAGGAACTGGTTTGACATTTAGGGTTACAAGAGCTTCTGTTGAGTCTGAGTAGGAAAACTGACACAGCTGCTGCCCTTCAGTGTTTCCAACCTTTTGCTAGCAGCATTCAAGTAGTGAAATTGAACCATCATGTTTATTTCATCATTCACACACCTTTTAATTCAAGTTATTGGTGCAGTGTTTAAGATATGCAGTGAAATGATATGGAAACAAGAATAAATCCTTCTGTCCATGGAAACAGAGAGATGTGGCACAGACCCCTTATTGAATAGTTTTTACCTCATGCGAAAAAAGCATCATCTTAAATTTCATGAGAGATTTCCTTCTGAAGACTGAAATATTGCAAGATCCAATATAAACCTATTTGTTGAGCACAGCTGAAGAACCTTACTCATCTCTACAGGTACAGAAGCCAGAAAATCCCCACCACATATTCCACTTAAGTGAAGCAAATGAGTTAGTTTGGCAGAGTCTCAGTAAGGAACCCCAATGCCTTAGTAAGCTCTGAATAAAACTCTATAGCAAAACAGAAAACCGCCAAATTTTTTTTTTTTTTTTTAAAATCACATTTAAGAAAAAACAAGTGCTTAAACTTAAATTTAGCATTTTGGAAGTTATGAGAGGAATCTAATTGGGTTTTGTACTAGTTCTACATCAATGAACTTGAATAGGCATTTTTAAATTAAAGTCAGATTTGCCATTACCAGCTTTTGTCCTGCTGCAAATGTTAAATTTTTGGATTAAAAACTCTTCAACACTATGGCATAGGGTCACAAAGTACTTTTATAAATAGCAGTAATAGCTTATGTTGTTTCTTTTATGAAGAAAGCCAAGAATAGCAACAACCAAATTATAGTACACATTCACAGAAATTCCCCATTCTGCAGAAAAAGCTGCAAGCCAGCAGAATTTCATGGAGAATAAGTATACTTTGGCAAGCCATGTTATGCAGCTTTCTTCAGCCAAAAGGCATTCACATGTACTTTGTTTCACTTCACCCTATGAAACTGGGGACGGGGATTCCTTTTACTGTGCATATGGTGTAGATATGAAACTTCGTGGAATAGATCCTCACACCAGACTTTTTACTTAGTTGAGCTAAAACAAGCACACAGGAGATACTGCAGAAATTGTATTAGAAGTATATGCAAAACAAGCATATGCATTGGAAGTGAGAATGGCACCAAATTAATTATATTAGTGTCCCTTTAACAGAAGTCTTAGCTAAGTGTCATATAATACAAGATTATAATACAGAAAAACTTTCAATATTAGCCCTTTGTTAGTGTTCATAAAACACTGAAGAACTGAGTATAGATTAAGTTCTCAATAGGGAAACCACAACCATCATCTTTTAAAATAGTTTGAGAAGAATCTACAGTCTCAATAAACATCATTAATTTCTCCCTAACACTTATGTAAATATGCATTTTAAAAATCATTAAGGATCATTAAAGAAAGGTTTTCATCCCCATCACATTTTCAGGGAAGAAAAAAAACTAAAAAAAAAAATTACCTGTTGCTCAGTTCTCCTACCTGCCCAGATCAAAACACAAATGCAAGCCATAGGAAATAAGTGCCCATCTTTGGCTGACCTTATTTCACTGAGTATAGCCAAAAATTAAGAGTGCTGTTCCCCCAATAGATCTAGTCCTAAAAGAGGATGCCACTTTTCAGAGATAACTAGAATACCAATAATGTGCTAAAAGAACTTAAGTGACACATTTACAACAAATAAAAGCTCAAATGGTCACCATTAAAATGTCAGAACTTCTTTGGTAAACACCAAAGCTATTGACATTTGAAATGTCAACTATTTTGTATTTCCAACCCTATAAGCAAAGCCCTTTATCATTTTAAAGGCACTGTCCATTTCCTCAAAGCTTATTTGTGGAATTTCTTTTTAATTTTCATCAGTTTGTTCAGGACAACATTATGGCCCGCTTAATTCAAGCATGTATGTCCCAAACATAGATTATTTCATTTCACCTTTTATGTTAGCCAGAACAAATCAAGGCAAAGACTTTTTGATGCCTTTTCTTACACTGTCATCACTTGCCCTCCTTCTATGTAGAACACATCATTGCTAATGTGCAGAATTCCAACTGTGCATGACTAATACCTAACTGCTAATAATCTCACCAGTTCCTGGGGCACTGATATTTCCAAAGGATTAATTCCAAACTCAGCCTCTGTTTTCCTTCAGATTGTTTTAATGGGAGACACAAGACAATGCTGACTATGCTTGAATGGAATGAACAGGGCTAGTAAAGAAGCTTTTTATCTCTGCATCCTTTCTTACTCTTCACAGCCCGCTTTGTTAAACACCTTAAAATACCCTAAAAATTGTGTCAGTGACTGTAGCTTGTCACTACTAAAAAAACAGATGTTTTCCTATTGGCTGTATTGCCTTTGATTTTAGCTGTCACTTCTGTAATCTTCCAAGTGTGGAGCTTAAATACTAAAATAATTTAAACAGCTTAAAGGTTGGATGTTTTAAGAAATTTGCTTCTGCAACAAGGAAAGCTTCATAGTGGCTATGCTACAGTTGAATTAATGTTGCTGTTAAAAGCCTTCCTCCATGGAGAACACTTTATCAGAAGATAAATGTTTCCATGAAGCTGACCAAGAAGTGTTCAACTTCTGTACATCACCTTGTTTTTACCCACAGTAGGAGGACAGCTGGCCATTTGAAATTTTTAAAACTCAAGATGCTGACTTGAGTCAGCAGGAAATTAAGAATTTATTGGTTCATTGATATTTCAAGGTCTTCCCAGAAGTAGAACTCCAATCCCACCCTTGATTTTAAGACCCAATGAGCAGGGTCCACATTAACATCCTGTGAGTGAGTCCCAAACAGGTCAGTATGTATTGCTGATGATGAATGAAAGCCTCCAATCTTAGCAATCCACCATACACCTCGTGTACATTTTTACACATACAACCTGTGAATCCTGTTATTTTCTGAAGCATATGCTCATTTGCAGTCTTTTTCAAGTAGTTCTGGACTGTATTCAAGGTGTGGAAGGCCATGAGTTATGCTTCAAATGTTTCACCTCTCAGAGCTGAGGGATCTCCAGCTGCAAGAAGGAAAACTCACCTTTTTGTGGTCACCAGAAACAGACCTGCTGTGTTTCAGCAGACTGAATTCAAAAGACCACAGAATCATAGAATGCTTTGGGTTGGAAGGGACCTTTGAAGCTCATCTAGTTACAAGCCCCCTGCAATGAGCAGGAATATCTTCAGCTAGATCAGGTTGCTCAGAGCCCCATCCAACCTGACTTTGAATCTTCCCAACTACAGCTTCCCTTAACAATCCATAAAGACCCCTTTATGCTAGTCAGCAGGCATTCATATTTCTCTCCTGTGACAAGCAGCAATGGTTAATTCCCAAAGAGCCTTCCCCAGAAAGATTTTGTAGATTTTGCATCTTCTGAAAAATCTCCAAGGAAGTATCGTTGAATCTCTTTGGGGCTAACTGGTTCTCATTACAAAGAAATGTAGAGACAGGTGCAGGATTCTGTCACTATTTTCCATGTTCCTTTAGACAAAATTTGAATTTTACTTAACTAGCAGAACCTCATTAATATCTTCTGGTATAAGTCAAGCAAGGGACCAGTATGCACACCTTCATTATTTGCAACAGAATCAGCCATCTCAGTTGCCACCACCTCTGGTTATCACACAATTCTGGAGTTTCAAATTAAACACACACAAATCTCAAATGGAGACCCAACATGCACAGCCTGACCACATTTGGACCTGGATCTGACAAGGTCTGAAGTGCGTGAAAGGGTAAATTCTCAAGCTTACAGTGCTGGACTGGCACCAAAGCCAAGAAATACTTTCAGATCTCACCATCACCATCCCCTTCTGACCTTCAAATGACTATAAAAGGACAGCTTTCCAGTAGGCCAGTTTCCACATAGGAGCTCCCATTCTAAGAGGACAGATATTCAAGAGATGATAAACATGATTAGATACTTGCTCAAAATCCCTGATGGTTGATCTGCATGCATAAAATTAAATATCATCTCCCTGCCAGGTCTGGTATGTCAGAGTGCTTCATGCTCTAAACTTCAGACCTTCTCATTACACATTTGTAGCTTTGCATAGCACAGTGGAACTAAGATTTATTAGGGCTTCTGGCCATAATACACAGAAAGATTCCAAATAAACTCCCTTTCCCCCTTCAAGTGGCTTTTTTACTTCTCTCACTGACAATGCAACCCCAGGAGAGAGGTAACAGACAAAGGAGAACAAACACAAAAATATTTGCCTTACTCTTTCAAAGCAGTAACCAGTGTCCCACTGTTTTCATAATCTTTGCTATGTCAAAGGCCACTGATGTTTAACTAATTAAAAATAAAGCCAAGAAAGAGCAAACCAGCAGGGTAAAAGAAAATGAAAAAAATAAAATAGATTTGGGAAGTACAAATAAAATCAGCTAAATGTGAAAAAGAAAGGGCTAACATGACTCAACAGTAGAGCTCCCAGATGGTCTAAAGAGACATTTTTGGATATAAACGTATGAATGAAATCACATTAAACAAATATTACCCCTGACATTTTTCATTCATTATTTTACACCTTTTCCTGGAATTTTCCATAGCAGCTACAATCCAGTCTGTAGCCAAATCATACCAGCAATTAGAAAAAAATTCAAATTTTTTAGAAGTAAAATATATTCCTGGTAAGACTAACTAATTGCCAATTGATTGTTTTTAATACTGTTATTTCTAAGTAAACATGATATCTACCTGTTCAAATATGAACTTGAAACAAGCATTTAAAACAATACTTCAGAAAATTCATAAAAGTTTGAGAGATATTTAAAGAACAACCAACTCCTTAGCTGGGTCATGATGAGTATTAGAAAATCTATTACTACCAACAAAAACTATTGATACCACTTGAGAGAGAGCAGAGAATGCAAGAGATTCATTTATTCCAAAAGACAAACTGCTTCCAGATGAAATATTGACAGGATACTTAGCACAGTAAGTAGTGTCATAGACCAGTGCATAGTAGCCTGCAATGGGAATACACAAAAAGAGAGCTAACACTACTTGGAAAAACACTCTGCCCCAGAAGATGCCCACACTTCTCCTAAATGAAGATATCCCAGCAGTCTGACCCACGGCAAGAGCTGCCACAGACATCACACAGACAGTCAGGGGATTTGTTTCTTCTCACTAACCTCTGTCATCTATTATTTTTCTGCTGTAAGAGGATTTCTGTTTTCTTGTAACCATCTAATTCACATGTTCCTGACAACACTGCAGTTCAGAAGAGGGCTTGGCTCTAAACCAGACTTCTGCACCTTTCTGCATTGAGTTCCACAGACAGGAAAGATTTTAACTCCACTTCCACAGGGAGATAAAGTATTTGCTTGTTTGGATTGAGAACAGAAGTGACATCCTTTGGAGGCTTTGCTGGGCCTTCTTGCTATAGCTGCAGTCATAACAGGGATAACCTTATTCAGTGCCTTAGAACAAATGAAACAACTGCCCTGCGAGCATTTCCGTCAGTGCCCAGCAGGGAATCCGGGCCACATTCCAACATTTGTTATTTCTGCCGAGGCAGCTTGCGGGTCATTGTCTCCCGCATCCTCCACAGACTGCAGCACTCCACTAAAGTCATCAGAGTTAAAAAAACCCTGAAACTGTGGATCTGGCTTAAGGGTGTTTCCAGAAAAATAGCCTCAGTGGAAAACTACAGCAGTAGGGACACACAGGGGTGGGAAACTGCAGCCCATGAGGGGGATGGAACCATGGCAGCATTTCAACAATCTACTTCTCTGAATTATTGAAGTTACTGCATCAACACAACAGGAATCTGGGAAAAATTAATCCAAGCCACTAAAAGTAGCTTCTGCAATATTTCTGATTAATCTGGTCACTCCAGAAATTACTTTAAAGCACCAACAATGGCACACTGTAATATAGACTAACTATTTAATGTAAGTTTTTCACAGCACACAGCTTGTGTTTGAAGCCACGCAACTTAGTATTTGAAATGAGCTTTCCTGGAATTCGTGTGCCATAACAAATGATGGATGAAGGTTGGTTTTAAGCTCAATTATTCAAATGTGGTGAAACTTCCAAACACTGGTATTAGCTAAATAAAGCCTGTGCATTGTCAGCACACAGAACACATGGGGGCACCCATGCTCAACGTGACACAAAATGTTCTCCTCAAAGGAGCTTCTTTGGTAGCAGGTCTTGAGCCTCTCCATCTCCCTTCCTGAGAAAAATATAATTGCTTTGCTCCATTTTATAATTTTATCCCCTCTTCGAAGGCTTTATAGTTAAGCAAAGCCACTACAAGCAGTTTTTCTATAAGCCCTAATATTGTCACAATGTCATACTTAAAAGTTTTTAGATCTAGATTTAAAAGCAACTTGTCAAGAAAATAAAAGCTGAGACTCCCAACAGCACCCCTTTAAATTTTTCCTAGAGCAATAAATTAAACAGGTCAAAACAAAGTCAAAAAGTCTAATTAGAGAGTAACTTCTTATACAACCAGCTACGATCAGCAGAACTGTTTATATGCCAGACATGCTCAGAAAGAATTGTTTTAGAAAAGCTGCCATGCTGAAGTAAAATACCTGAAAATTTCATGTTATTGTACTAGTAAAATCAATCAGACCATCAGAACAGAGTGTGTAATTACAAGCAGCAAATACCAAAATAAAAGCCATTAAATCTATGTCACCATTAAGACTTGTTTCTGTAGTACCAGCTGTGTTTTATTTGAGTTTTAGTCTTACCTTGATGATGTAATTGTTGTAGGAAGTCCAAATCTATGAGCTCATAGGCTGCTCCTTGAAGAGCCTAAAAATTTTTCTTTGGGCCATTTCACCCAGGTTTCAGCAGTAAAACTGAAAAAAAAAAAAAAAAACAAAGCAATTTAGAAGTTGTCACAGTCAAGACGACCACGACACACAGAGTAACATCATACAGTATCAGAAGGCTTCTCTCTGAGTTCCCACAGCCAGCTCCTTGCAGCACCACCAGCAAACTCCAGCTCTCCTCTCCACCAGCCAACCCACTCTTTTACAACCCTCATCCTTGCTGGACATAGCTGTGACCTATTAGGGACAAGGCTGTTCTTACTCTTTGGTAATTAGTACAGCTGCAACTCCTCAGGGGCAAGATTGCCTTCAGCACTATCTCTATTCTCTTACAATCCATCCTCACAAGATTCCCCCTTTCTTTTTTGATTGTAAAGTTGCAGCATCTCTAGAAAGACATGTTCAAGTAAATTGACATTATGACACATTCACATATTTCACTTAGGACTAAGAGTTATACAAATGTTCAGGCAACACGTTACAGTAAGAACATATGCTTCTGAGTTTTGGTTTAGTTTTGCTTTTAACATCAATTTAAGGCTTTTCATATGTTTCCCTAGCAAATAAATACGTTGTACTGAATAATAGAGCTACTCCGTCTCTAGATCTCACTGCTGCTTTAATAAATTCTCTTATTCCTTTTTCAGCTCTGTTGCTTTTGTCTCTTGCAATTCTAGTTCTTCTATCTGCTGAAGTAATGTCTCTGCTTAGATATCAAGAGATGTTATCAGTTTGTCGTTTGCTTCCTCCAACAGTAGACCCTGGAGAAGCTTCTGCAGAAGCAACCTTAACAGGCTCTACTTCAGGGAAAGGCACATCCCCATCGTGTCCCCAGCAGCTCACCTGTACTCCAGGTGCCAAACTCGGTCAGGTCCAGAGCAGGCAGTGTCCCCTCACTGCTCCACTGGGCTCCATCTCCAGCTGCACCTCGCCCTACAGCCCAATCCCAAATCACATCAGGGTTGCTATATGTCACAGTTGAGACTGCCACAACACACAGAGTAACACCAGGAATGTCAGGCTTCTCTCTGAAAGTTCCCACAGCCAGCTCCTTGCAGCACCACCAGCAAACTCCAGCTCTCCTCTCCACCAGCCAACCCACTCTTTTACAACCCTCATCCTTACTGGACATAGCTGTGACCTATTAGGGACAAAGCTGCTCTTGCTCTTTGGTAATTAGTACAGCTGCAACTCCTCAGGGGCAAGATTGCCTTCAGCACTATCTCTATTCTCTTACAATCCATCCTCACACACAAAGTCTTACTTTTAGGGGCAAACAGGCTATGTAAAAAGACAATAGTATAAAATACAATATCTCCTAATAAATCATAAGAGTAAAAATAATTACACATAACCTATAACTTTTGACTGTAATTATTTAGAAGACTGATTCCTAGTCTCGCACACAATGTACTACAAATATCCTACTGTTCATAGTTTGAGAATTGGCTTACCCAGACCCTAATCCCAATTTCTCATCTATTAAAGGTAATCTAAACTATACATGATTTGCTAACTAGAGAGATCTAAAGGGCTTTTTAGAAGTAGAAGTGGGATAAAAGAAAAGAAACTCAGTTTCTCTCAAAAATAAAAATGTTCTTCTTGTCTCATTGCAACAAAAAATAACTGAAGTACTCATAAAACTCCAAAGTTTTATACAGTCACAGAATTTTCCAGCCAAAGTCTATGGGCTAGTTTATGACCAAGTATATTAGCAGATCCTTGCCTAGAGCCTGGCTTTCAGAGAGAAGGCATCTCTACTTTCACACACCTCCCCAGAATAACCTAGCCCCTAGATTTGGAGATATTATTTGTTTCTTGTGTTTGTCTTCTGTTGTCCAGCTCTCAGAAATGCTACCACATGCACAAAACTGCTCTTTGTTAATAATAGAACAGAATAATAATAATAATAATAATAATAATAATAATAATAGAATCTCCTATTAGAGCACCTAAACTTTGTCCTTGCCATCATTTGAAACTAATCCCTCACAATGCCTGTTGCAAAGCAGGTGATCTATTTGATTTATTTACTGTATTGAATATTATAATTGAATTCTAATTGAATATATTACTATTTTGAATTTCAGAGTCTATGTTTCATTCTCTGTTCAGGTGAGGTCTCTTGTGTGGAGTGTGCAGTGCAGCTTCCCTTCCCCAGTGCCCAGGCATGCAGGTGCCCTCCTGTGCCATCCTGAGGCACTTCCAGCCACGTGGCACCACCCTCCCTGGCAGGAACAGCAGCCTGAGCCACCAAAACCCTTGGTCACCTGAGATCTGTCCTGTGCTGGTGACAGCCTCAGCAAGGAAACCGAGCTTGCAGAAGCTAAATGCTTATCTAAATCTCAAATTTGTTGATTTACGAGTAGTCATCCTGCAAACAGACCTGCCACAGCTTTAAAAGGTACAGTGCTCAAGGCTACACCTTTGTGCCTTGTTCAGTAACAGCTATCATTAACCGTATTTCAAATCCTGTGACCTGACATTGCTTTCCCACTAATCTTCTGTAATTGCCTTAAAAGAATCCTTGAAGGGCCCCAAAGGTGTCCTGATTAAAAATCAAGTCCTTAAATTCTGGTTATTTTTATGAATCTCTATATGGACTGCATCTGATTCTTCCCCTCCAACCAACTGTAAAAAGCAATAGGCAGTGTACAAAGGAGACAAGAAGCCAAAAGCATTAGGAGATCCAGGTCCCAACAGTCAGTGTTGTTTTCCTAAATGTTCCTATCTAACCAGCTGCCTGAAGTAAGGAGAGGTCAATGTCTACCATCTATTTAAATATCTGGAATTAGATTCACAGGTAACATGCCTATAGCAAATGCCATTTGACAGTGCAAAAGAAAACATAAAAGGCAGGAGCAATTGTCTCCACCTTCTCTTTTAATGCCTTCAGGCCTGCTTGAGTATCAGCTGTAGCATTTAAGGAAGGGGGAAGATACAGCATATTCATCAGTAACAGTAGCACAACTGTCTAAACTTGCCCAATATGTCCATGTGAACAACTAGAACTAGCAAAACCTCTGCATTTGCTGGGGGCTTTTGTACTTAGTCTCAAAACATATTTTGTGACAAAATATGACAACTGTCCTCAAAGAATGAACACTGCAAGAAAAATTGAGGTTGCATTTATTCCTGCACAGGTATCTTTTAATTTGGTTGTTCTTTGGACAAGCTTTTTAAGAAAGTCTGCAGCCAGCAGAGCCACCACTGCATACAAGCTGTCAAAGTGATTAAAGCTCAGTGCTCCAAGAGCACCATTTAACACCTACACGTGGATAATCCTTTTTACAGTGTCACAAGGATATTTGCACTGACTTGCTCAAGCAAGCTACACCCAAACTCAGACATTGCTTCCTGACATTCTGACAACTCATTGTTCTCTTCTGAAACTATGGACCAGTTTTACTTTCACATATCACAGAAGGAAATACTTTGTCTATCCAATAACAGCAGAAACAAGGTGAGTACTCTGGGCATGGCCTGTAGACATGCACCACATTCAGGAGTGCATAGCTTACCACTTTTATTAATCTTGAGATTAGCTTTCTAATTGCTGGAAAGTTTCATAGAGGAAGTGTAGTTTTGTTGGGTTCTTCTAGAATTTACACTCAGTTCCTGAGATCTACTCCATAAAAGTGTTTAGAATAGAGATTAAAGTCCCTTTAGCTCACCATGGATAGAGAATATGACATTTTAAGAGGAAGTAATACCAAATTATAACTGATATATTCTGCATCTTTCCCTTTTCTTGCAGGCTGCTGTACAGCACATTGAAAAGCTTGGGTCTTCTACTTGTGAAGCAGATCTCTCCCTGTGCTTTTCATCTGCTCTGCTTCAGCTGAGGGAATTGAGCTCCATTTTCTTTTAATCACATGCACAAAGGACAAACAAGACTGTTTATACAGTTTACTCACTGTTGGAAAAGCAATTGAAGCTTGTTTGTTATTGTAGTGTTTTTTAAGACAAACTAGAACTTGAGTATTTAACCAGAAGCTCCCGCCTTTTATTTCCTTAGTGTTGCACATGGTCTAACAAGGGAACAGATTATGCAATAACTGTTTGGAAGTCAGTCAAGCAAAGGACTGCTGGTTACTACATTATCAAATGATAGGGCTTGTTGTAGGAGTTGAAAGCAGCAATTTCCTGTTCTATATTTGTTTTCTTCTAGACTTGCTGTGTGAGTTAAATCATCTTCAACTCAGCAAATATTTCTTGTGATTCTGGCTGCTCAAGAAGTCACAAAAGAGATAACTGGGATAGCACATCTCTAGGCAGCAGCTGTCTGCTGAAGGCACTGTTAGCAGCATCCACAGATGTTTTGGTTTGAAAGACAGGTGTGTGCCAAGGAAGGTGGGAACTTCCCTTGCAAAAGAAATATGACCCCCTTCCCTCTGAATTATTGTAACTTTGAAATTACAGGGCTTTCAGGAAAAGATATGGGAAAAGGAATAACAATTTTTAACTCGTGTGTATATATATATGTATAACAAGGCAAACAAACAGCAACAACAAACAGAAACAGACACCCAGTAACAGCCTTCTCTCAGCTGCAGGCACCTTCCCCTTTGGTGTAGTAATATGAAATATAAGATGGGCTTATAGACTGTTAGTGTCTGCTTTGTTTTCAATTGTGAAACAAGCAGTATCAAGTAACAAGTAACAAGCAAGATCTTGTATTTGTGCTGCCAAGTGAAGTTTCTAATCTTGGTGAGGAGTTCAAACAAGAAAAACTGTAGCTTCTCCCTTTGCTTTAACAGTGGTACCTGTGCACTGATAGAGTTTCTTTTTGTTTGTTTGTTTTATTTGTGGTACAAATAACCTATGAAGAGTACCCCTATTTTCATCCAAGTACCATTTTAGTCCAGTAACTCAGACTTACAGTATTGCATTTGGAGTAATTTCTGATTTTAAACTGATCATCAGGTATTCATTTTAAAATCCAACATTTAACTGAAAAGTTTGCCCAGACTAGGATGATGACACCTGAGTCTTGTTTCCTGAGGAGTTTAATGATTTCTGTGGACTATCTCCAAGAAATACATAGATGTCACTGAGCAGGTACCTGAATGCAGTAGGTTTGCAGTTCGAGTCTCTTTATAAGTCTTTGACATGGCTTTGATGATGCCAGTATAGAAAATTACTTGGTCATCTGGGGTTGAAGTGTGTCTAATTCTTTAGTTACAAAGGTGAGATCAATTTCCTGGCTAATTTTAGTACCTTAAAGCAAAATAAATGTCAGCATCAACAGAAGGTAACCCTTGCTAAAATATGTGAACTTTTTCCTTTGTGCCCCTTATCTGTAGAACTATCGACTTCTAAATTTTCTTTTTCTAAGTTGCCTTCTCTGCTTCTTAGAAGATTTGCCACTGTATGCCCAATTTAAAGACATTATTGAGTTTCTCTAAAAATACAGTCAGGCAAGTTGCAGTACCCAGGATTTGATTGTGGGCATATGGTTAGTAATGACATTCTAATTAGATTTTGATACTTAAGCCTGGTGTGAGGAGGGTCAGTCTCTTAATCGCGTTAGACTTTGAAGAGATCATGAGTGACTTTTTCCTTCTTTCAGACTCTGCACTAAAAGCTGCCTCTCCTTAACTAGATTGCAACACTAAATGAAACTTGATAAAACATTGGCACATTGCTGTATTAGCCAAAAAATCATACCGGAAAATTTAGTCATTTCATAACTCCACAACACTGAATTGCAATATGAAAAGACACCCCACACACAGTCCTGCTGGAATAAACTTGGCATAATCCCAGATGTCCACTTGAACAACTACTGTGAATTCTAACAGGATTTGTTCTCCCTGCAGACTTCACTGGCAGAGGTGAATTAACACAGAAATAAGACTACCTCTAACTTCAGTCTCCCAACAAGTTTTCTGTAACCTGTTCCTTCTGTGTAGGTAAGAAATAATAGTAAAGAGCAGCTCTGTCACTTTCACTGTCATTTTTGTTCTGACTTGGTGCAAAATCAGTGTTTCAGGAAAACAAAGGCCACACTTAGTATTAGAGGAAAGCTAAAGGACAAGGGAAAATGCAGGGATATAAATGCAATGCTTTAGAGTGCACATGGTCTAGAACTTGTGGTATGTGATACTTGTGGTATGTGATACTTGTGGTATGTGATATAAGGCTTGGTAGCCTTATATCACATACCTATCCTTCCTCTACTTCCTCTCCAAAAGTACTCATCTTTACAGACACATTTCAAGTAACTAGATCTGTCTGACACAGTTTTCAACAGCAATAACATTCATTTATGCACAATTAAAAGCTGACGTGCTTTAGTTCACAGTCTGTACTTGAAATTAATCTCCCTGATCTTATCTAGAAGTTTATACTCATAGGAGTCAAGTAGCCTTCAGAGTGAAAAATCTCTTTATCTGTTACTGAAACAATGAGCTCTCTCCTCTAAAGCCACCATTCTGGGCTGCCATTGTACCAAGGTACAGAAAGTCAGCAGGTTTTGTGCATGAGACAGCAGAAGATGCAAACACCAGAATTGGGCTTAGCCACTTAGGGCTGTACTGAGTTCCAGGACAGTGTTATCCACTCTCAGTGTGCTTTCTTAGGATGTATGGCCTGAATGTACAGACACTGAAGTAAAATATTTCTGTTTTGTCCAATGATGTGGGGCTTATGCCAGTTTTCATTAATTACTGACACAACAGGTGGCAGAAAGAATAAAGTAGATGAAAGGTGGGTTCTGTCTCCAAACACAAAAACTAAATCATGCCTGTTTGAAGTAGCTGATTTTAAAATCTCAGCATTGTAGAAATGATGCACTACTCTGGCACTAACATACCTGCTAAGCTTTGCTCACAGAAGAGTCTTACACAGCTGTAACTTTAGAGTGTTAAAAACAGGGCATGAGAGATAAACCGAATCATGAGAGATGGGCTGGAGAAAAGCCAGGCTCTCTCTCTCTCTTTCTTTCTCTCTATCTCTGCTTTTTATTTTCAATATGTTCATTTTAGTTCACTGGCCTGGCTGACCACTTCAACAGGCTCTTTTGAGGTGAGAAATATCTCCATAAATACAAGCAATTTGATGACAATGGTAACGAGTAGAGCCCAAATAAACACACTGTTATGAAAATCAGAGCTGAAGCCACTCTGACAGGGCTTGTGCTAGTTTAAATTCCATAAACAATAAGCAGGGCCACACTTCACCCCTAGCACAGCTGGCCTCTGAGGCTGATTGTACTTGCCCTTGAAAGAGAAAAGAGCAGATAAGCCACAAGGAGTTATATTGTGGGGACAGCTTGTGTGGACCCTGGTGAAGGACATGAAAGGAGCCAAATAAAAACATATTCAGTCCTGATTGCAGCCAGCTTATTTTGATGGGAACTACTTATATATTCCACTTAGATCTATAATGTTCCTGTAGTGAATTTCTTTTCTTTTTTTAACCCTCAGCAATTGATTCCTTATTAACCAGTTTGGGGAGATGGGGGGTGTTCGTTTAAGAGAAAGCAAATCAAAATTTTAATTATAACTGTAAATTTAAAAGCAGGATCAAATTAATTGCTACATTTAGCAAATTGTGTCAGACATGTAACAGGAAAACCCTATGTATTTGGATATGTAGAGGAGGCAAGTTTGACAAATACTGCATTTATATGACTTGCTATGTTGTTACCTGTAAAAAGTCTTGAATTTAGAATTTATGTCTGTCAGTTTATAGCTGTGATTCTTATAATCCTTGTTGATTGCAGATTGAGAGTGGGTCTTCTGTAGAAGTAACTGCCTGACCCAACCACAACTGAACTCTCACAAACCAATTACAAGAAACTGAGGAGCAATAACAGAGTGGTCCATAAGCTTCTTGCCTTTGGGTTCTTTCTTTCTTTTTTTATTTCTATGAACTCTTTAATATTCACATGCTCTGCTGGCTACTGGTTTTTCCTCTTGTTTACACACAGTGCAGAGGACTGAATTGTCAGAGAGGAACAGCACATCTTTAGCACTGACAACATCAAATACATCACAAGCACGTGTGGTATAAATCACATTCTGTACAATACGGATGCTCTTGTGTGAAGGCACATGGAAATCAGCATTCATTGAGGGAGGCTCACCTCAGCTCTTAAATAATATTTCAGTTGACTGAAGAGAAGACCTTTTCAAAGGTACTGCTTTTTGAAACTCAAATGTCTGGGTGGTGTTGGACTTTCAGTCAGATTCACTGCCCTGACCTCCTGCTGACGTACCAAGGACAGGCCAATCCCATCTTACAAAACACAAAGCAGGTGTTTCCTCCCTCTGAGTGTGATCCATCCCCTGCACTGTGACAGCTATGGTGCAAATCCCTCCAATACATTGCTGTGTTCAAACCATGGAGAGTTCTTTATGTCTGGAGGTGTATGGGCAATATTGTCTTCTCCTGGCAGTAGTATTTTAATAGCAAGAGAAGAAGCTACATTAAAAGGACATGCCCTGGCTTGGAGCTGGCAGGCAAAATATGTGCTGGATTGTCTGCTTTAGTTCTTAAAAAGCATCAGTTTATGAGGACTGACTTTGCCAGACATTTAAGTTCTATCTCACATCCAGTGCTGCAGTTTAAATAGGCAAAACTTGTCCCTGCTGCCAAGAGACATGGCCTCATCCATTGCTACAAGGCTGGACAGCTGCTTGTGCCAGCACCAATGGGCAGAGGTAGAAGACAAGAGAAGAAGCAGGCAAGGGCAGGCAGAACTGCCTCCAGGAGCTGTAGCAAGCTATGGCAATTCAAAACCTTGCAGGAAACTCCCTAGATTTGAGCTGAGAGGAATGCTGAGCAAGAATTAAATGGTTCTATGTGTATTTGACAGATCATAGGCAGCCTAGGATTTGGCGAAAGGAAACAGGTGAAGAGTATCTAACCATTAGATATTTATGCATCAAAATGGCAACTTGGTGCTTGCATCTCCCTGTTGAAGCAAATGCAGAATGTCCTGTCATAGATCCTGACTGCCTTCACCCAAAAGGTTCGTGGCCCAACTGGTATTTTCCTCTTTTAGTGATTCCGTAAAACCACTTTCTTTGGTGAGATAAATCAATTTTTGTTTTACTTATTTAATAATGAGTGAGAATTACACTGCATACAGTCCCATCCTCTCTCTCTTATCATAAAATCACTGGCCTATTGTATGACACAGACCTGCCTGAGGTCCCTAATGTTCTTAACTCATTATCAATTCCATCACTGTGGGCCATGGACATATCTTGAAACATTTCTGTTTCAGTACTGATATCTGTATTATTGATATTGCCAGAGAATAGCAGAAATCATGGCAACCTGGAGAGCCTTACACCTTGTGATGTCAAGGACTGATGGCTCTCTTGAGAGTCCCATGAGATGGCACAGAGAAGGGAAGGAGAAGCTGAGACCAAGGCCTGTGCAGAGGGCAGCTGGGGACAGCTCCTGTGGCCACTCAGCCCTACCCAGGGATGTCTTTACTGTTGAGACTGTCCCATTTGTTAGCTCAGTCTCAGCTGAGCTGGAGCCCATCACACACAGTGACTGCACTGGCTGGCACTTCCTGAAGCACTCAGGAGCTGACAGAGGAAAGAGCATCAGGCCTGCCAGGAGTCAGCAGGGCCTGCCCAGTAGGCAGGCACCTTCCCCAGCTAGAGGAAGAGATGGGCCCTTAACGATGCTGTTCCCAACAGCAAGAGCCCTACCTGCACTAGTTCAAGAGTGGAGAGAGAATTCTGGACAGACGTTGCCAGCCGCAGACTGCATTTTAGTCAGCTGTCCACTAGCAGGGTGTATTCTGTTCAGAGAGCTTGGAATACAGACTGTCACTCCGATGGGGAACTTTCTTCCAAAACCTGCTGTGGGCCTGCCTACGCTGTCTGACACGGGAAATCCAGAGCCATGGGGAGCCGCTCCCCAGGGAGAAGCAGCACTTTGTATTGGCAGCATCTGCCTATAGATGCCCTCTTTGGCCCGAGCCGGTGGCTGTGCAGGGGGATAATTACTCCAGAATGGAATGAGAACTTACGACCTCCCGAGCACAGCATGAGGCAGTTTTTCCCTTCCCAGGGGAACTACTGAAGAAGCAAACATTATTACGGATGACGCAGATGACAAAATGAGAGACGGGGACGGGGGAGGAGGAAAGCGGAGCTCCTTGAGTGGGGCACGTTCCGCCGGCTCTCCGCGCACGCCGGGAAGCGCTCCCGGCCGGAGCCCGCGCCAACGGCGGCGGCCAGCGCCCCCTGGCGGGCGCGGCGGGCGCGGGTCAGGGCGGAGCAGCTCCGCGGTGCTGCGCGGGGCGAGAGCTCTCCGCAGGGGAAACACACAGCAGCGGGATCTCTGTGCTTCCACAGGAATATTTTCAGTAACTCACCAGCTATTAAAACTGTGCCGTTGATGTTTTAAGTGTAATTCCCTACACCAACGGGTGAAGAGTTTAAATCAACTCTATCCCAACTGTATTTTTAGTCGCTGTGTTCTCATCGCCTTACCAAAAAAAGGTCCTAGCATGGGAACAAGAATGGAAGATGACCATTCAGGTACCCTCACAAGATGACTCAGATAGAAATTACCTTTTTTTTCAGTTTTCTTTTCTTACACAACCTTTTCCATGCTACTTTGTTTTCAGTGCTGTGAAAAAAGCCTCAGAGGAGCTTATTAGTCTTCTGGATGTAATGAAGGCTTACATAATTGGAACCTATAAAATCCTTAGGATCCCCACAATGCTGAATTAGTGTGGAAGTTTTTAGTAATCACCTCTGAAAACCCAGTCTACTGTATCTGTAAAGATACAACTTGGGTTGCTTTGATGTTAAAACACAAACAGGTTACTTGGGTCAGGTAATAGATGGCACTGAAACCCTTTTGTGAGGTGGAGACATCATCCAGTTGCATAAAATTTCATAAGGAGAAGGTGTATGTATCTCTCAGAGTGCTTGAATGAGATCACATTTGGTAAAAGACTGAGGAACAAAGGATTTCATAGTATTGCTCCTATAAAAGAATGTTTGCAAACAGGTATTAACTCTCAAAATTGCTGTACACTTGTACTCCATTACTTAGTGCCCTGAAGATGTAAAACTAATCTGTACAAATAGCACAGTATTTGCAAATAATAAAGCTTTATTCTTTCCACTGCTTTGGAAGTGTGACATTAATTTTGGCTTTCAAAATCAAAAAGGCAAAGACTTGTTAAAATAAAAAAAATCAGCACCAATAGAGAGCATACCCCAGGTATTTTGTGGCTGTTGTCTCAAAGGGATCTTAGCACAGATGAATACCATCCTGTTTCCATCAGGTATGTCTTTTACAGAGAGAACAAACAGGCTTTAAATATAAAACTCCTATGAACAGTATTTTTATTAAGTTACTCATGATAAAAGCCCGGACAGTTTCTCAGATTTGCATCTCTCAGACAAATGGTCACGCTGTGATCAGTGAAACACCATGGAGTACCACCACAGCAGAACTAGCACACCACCTAGCAGGAGCCCATGGGACAGAAATGTGTCTTTCTCCCAGTTCCCTGGGATGCTAGTTCACACCTGTCCCTGGCATGGGATCACCACTCTCAGACAGAGAAATCAGAGGGGGTACCAGCTTGTGTGTGTACAACAGTTTAGGGGTGCAGAGTTCTGTGTGGCTGTGGGTTCTGGCAGTGCCCCCAAAGGCTTTTACTCCTCAGACCCACACCCAGCAGCCCTGAACTCTGAGCTGGCAGCTCCCCTGAGCAGGACTTGTGCCATCTGGGCGAGCACAACACGGCCCAGCCCCTTGGCCCTCACCTGGTGGGTCCAGCAGTGCCAATGCTGGACCAGGGCAGGGCAGAGGCTCCTCCTGCACAACCCACCCTCACACACAGAACACAGAGCAGGTTCAAAGTGTATGCAACGTTTTATTGAAAAAATACGAATGTTCTGTACATAAAGTACAACTTAATGGGCTTGATAAAATCTCCAGAGACTTATTGGTTAATATAGGTCTTCTTTTCTTCTTGTCCCTCTAGGGGCATAAAGCATACAATGAAGCAGCAGGTCCCCTGTACTTGTGCAAGTGCAATCCCATCGCTGTGCGTGCAGCATAGCACCTGGCTCTACACGGGACTCCAACATGCTCAATGTACTTTTGATGGATGGTCTGCAAGAAATTTAAAGCATGGAAGAACTGCACAGGACTGGTCCTTCAATCCACTGAGGATTCAGAATTTATTGTGAGATCTCTGCTCTCCTAAACAGTCTGCATCTGCATATCCAATATTTCTGACAAATAAATACAAAAATAAATAGGGATCTGGCCTCACAGAACCTGAAGTCTCAGAAGCAACAAAACTTATAGCAAGCTACATACATAATTTCAACTATATCAACATAATTTATTTAAATCTCTATCAATAAATGTATTAAAAGTATAAATTCTTACCCAACACTGAGAGTTTAGTTCTGGAAATAAACCCAGAAAAGGAAAGCTTTTTCAGTCCTCTCTTACAATTTAGTGTGCTCTTAGAAAATGCTTTATAGCTGAACTTCAGCAGAAACTAGCTGCTATATAATGCACTTCTATCCCCCAAACCTAATATAAAAAGCTTTTTAAATCTTTTTACAGTAACTGGCTTTCATGTCCTAACTTTACATACAGTTACTAAAAATACTGCACGTAGCAGTGCTGACTAAAAATAGGTTTAGTGTTAAAACTACATGCACAAATGCTGGGGTACCAAAGCAGAAACTGAATAATGTGGCAGCTTCACAATTTATGTTGCTAATTGGATGGCGTAACAAATACTGCAATCCCAAAAGATATGTATGTTGCAAATGGAAAAACAATGAACAGGACTGGATGAGGAGAAAGGCAAAAAACCTTGTTTTCTTCTCTGTTTGAAACTGGAATGTCTGTAATGGCCAAGAAGGTAAATCAGGGTTAGAAGCTTCTAAATCAGGAGTAAATGGTGATGACTTCTCGGCCGCCGCCTCTGACAAGCAGTACCCTCTCCAGACCCTCAGTCAAGACTTCGAGAAACTCCATGTCTGTTTCAGTAAAGTCAAGGACAAAAAGCATCAAAACCAAAATACACAGCGATTAGACCAGGGCCTAAGTACCAAAATACTGTGAGGTTGTGGCACTTTTTCCTTTAAGCAACTACGACCTTACAGCCACAAGCCAGTACCCTCCACTCAGGGGACCAAGAGGTCACATATTACAGCTCAACAGCACTGGTGGCCAAATGAATTCAAGAGAACAGATTAAAGAAAAACTTTCTGTGTGGCCCAAGCCTTGCCTGAAAGGATACAGTTTTCATCTCCATCAGTATTCTTTGGAGGACCAGGCATGTTGAGGAGCACAAGTCTGGCATCATGGGATCTATTTACAATGACTTCATTTAGCTTCACTGCTGTGTGCATCCTTCGGACATTAGACTGGTTCCTGCAGAAGAAGCACATTCAGACTTACTGTTAGAAACACGCCTCTGAACACTGAATTATTAAAAAGCAAATTATTAAAGCTTTAAAAGCATACTCAAATCTCCTAAATACCCTGTGAAATGTCAACTCAACACAGTGATTTTCTTCAAACTTTATGATGAAGATACAAAAGACACTTCCCAGATTTACTCAGGTACACCTAGTCTGCTGGTTTTAAGATCTCTGGAGTCAAGTCTCCAGTTTAGAAAGTTACACTTCTCTTCAAAAAGCATCTTTGATGAAGATGATTTAGTGCTGCATAAGGAATTAGAACACAGTTGCATGAGGGGATGTGCTCTTCAGCCAGGCACAGTCGTGACTGCAGGGCCTTCCCTCAGGGCAGCCCTGCCGGACCCTCACGCCCAGCACCTCTCCAGACCCAGCACCACCAAACCCTCTCAGCGGCCTGGGAACCAAGCAGGAGCCTGGCACTTCCCAGGAGCACACCTCCTCTTGGTGTGGAACAGCAGTTGGCATCTCCAGAGAAAGGCTGGGCTGCTACAGATTGCAGTCACACAGTGGGGAACTGCAGCACGGCAGCCGAGAACAGGCTGGACCTAAGGGGCTTTTCTGGGGTGTCATTAGGATGTTAAGCTCTCCTCCAGGACACTAATCAACCTCTCTGCCTGGCTGCTCACAAGAAACACTTTTACTCAGGTGTCTTTAAAATCTCAATCACACTTTCAAACTTGAATAGCCACTTAGTTCAAAAGCTGGGGGAGAAAAGGGAAATAGGTGCAGAATAATCTCATACGCCTCCACTCCATAAGGATCCAGGCTAAGAGAGGTAAAAGCATTAATTATTTGGAATATATTAACACAAAATAACATCAATTCATGCAGGAACAAAACTCAAAAGTAACCTTTGGGGATTTCAAGCCAGGGAATGTTTCCTTCTTACAGGAAATCAATCATTATTTTGGTAAATAAAAGGAATACAGAAATAAACTTATCAAAAGAAGAATGTATTTATACTTTTGAGGCTTTTCCACTTGGGTTTTTGTCTTCATTTTAATATAGTAAAAATAAGCATTAGTAGAAACATATGAAATATGAATCTATGCTTTCACTGATTCAGCTTTGCATGATGAGTGAAACTCTTTAGTAACCTTGCTGCTCTTCTGAATATTCAGATTTGCAAAGAAATAATTTATATACACAGAAAGAAGAAGATGTGGTGGGAAGAACCATGTTTATTATGCTAACAGAATAATTTACCCACTGTGAACTACCTCTCTGTTACTTCATGTTCTTATTTAATTTGGAGCAAGGACACCCTCTGTCTTCACCACATCAGCTTCAGAAAGCCAGGGACAACACTGAGGCCAGATTATGTTTACAGGAAGTGAGGAAAAAACCAGCAGCAGGAACAAAACAGTTGTCAGCTATGTATAGCTGTGGAACGGGAGTTGAAAATGAAAGGTCTGGTTTTCTCTAAGGTAATATTTTAAACTGGCATCTCCCCAGTGAATTGAAGGTGTAGGCTACAAGAAAGGGCTTGTTTAGTGCCCAGAAACTGCCAGAAATAACATCCTAGCAGTGTTGTGGAATGAGAGCTTCTCTAAATGAGTAATGTTTCCTCCTGCTTGTGTCATACTCTGCTTAGGAAAATAGGTTCAGACTGGAATTGTTTTCTATCCTTAGTTCTCGTCAGGACAACTCTTGTAGTTTGTTACATCCTATTTATAATGATACTTAGCTTAAGTAGCTAATCCTGCTCCTTTTAAAACATTGCTAAGACTGCTCAACTCTAGTGCCTTTTCTTCCACCCGTACACATAGTTTTCCTGCTTTTAGCTGAGAAAATTCAGTCTTTCCTCTCAACCATCTTAATGCACTTCTAGTTTAAATAACAAACTTACAAGTTTTCCCACCCTCTGAAAGCATGGAAGAGGAAAAAGTACAGGTAGTTAACACCAAATTCAGCAGAATTTCTACAGTATTTTTCAGCCTAACACAGATGTGAATTCTGATTTATGAGGGGGAAAAAATCTGGAACTTTGCCAAGTATGCAAAACTGCCTGAGCTCTTCATGTGAGGTGTAGGACATCAAAGAAGTCACAGGAGATTCACCCAGTTCTACACAAAGCCAAAATGGACCTTTACTTCTCACTCTTCGGGGGGCACACACGCAGTGGTACCACAGCTGTTGTCACTTGTCAGTGCTCCTGCAGCAGCAGGTCTGGAGGGTTTATCACACACAGATGCTGCTCCAAGTCATTCATCACCATCTCCACAGCTTCCTCCTTTACACGTTCCACATCCACACTACACACCAGACAGTGAAATTATTGTCTTTGCTTTTAAATTCTGATTAGATCAGTGAAATTATCAGTGTGTTTTATTGAGGTGCTTGGGAGACAGGAGGGAAGTTGTCACAGGACTTAACAGTTCCAGTTTAGAATTTGGCTATACCAAGTGAAATATTGAGGGATGTGTGCACATTTGATTGGTTAGAGGTTTCTGGGGAGGCTAACTGCTGTCTTTTCATAGCCAGCTCTCAATGTTTATACCACAAGTCCAAACCAAGGATTAGGAAACAAAAGATCATAAAAGCACAGCACATGTAGAGCTTCAAGAGATGCAAAGTGTAGACTTAGACAAGACTCACGGCTTAATGCTGATGAGATCTCTAAAGCTTCCCACAGCACTGCCTCGGTTCCGCTTCTCAGCGTCACATTTCTCTTTTGTCCAGGTCATCTGGATATTCTCAGGAACAGGGTCTCCCTCATCTTCTTCATCTGAGTAGAGGCTCTCCAGACGTGCTATTGAATGTCTGTCCTTTACGAGCTGAGCCTGGAGGGCACATGAGTGACAAGGTGAACTCAGAGACTTGATTTTATGCTCTCTGGTGCTCTCTAAATCATTATAGACTTTTGTTCCATTATATCTTTTATTTTGCTCACTCACTTTAGCCTTCAGGAGAGTTCTGATACCAGGCATCTGCCTTAGCCCAAAGTCTTACATACCAAACTGAGTTAACAGTTTTGACGGGGGTAAGCCAAGCAGAATTTGGACTGACAGAAGCAAGTATCTATACAAGAAAAAATGTCAGTCTAGCTCACATCATGACGTGGTCAGAAACAACACACAAGACCAGCCCAAAACTGACAACTAAAAAAAAAGCTTGACAAACACATGCAGAAAAGATGGATCATCTTTCACAGCTACATGTCACAGACATCATAGTCACGTGTCCTGTAAGTGCAATCCGGATGGACATCTTCAGTAGGAAAACAGGATATGCTATAAATTGAGACAAATACCGGATATCCCATATAAAGAAAAAAACAAGAACTACATGCAATTTTGGGAAACAAAAAAAGCTACACTAAAAGTATTTCCTTACATCTTCAGAGCACAGGAGTTAAATTTAAGCAGCAGCTACATAACACACTGCTAGGAAGGCACTTTGTCATCCCCCTCAGCAGCCCATGGAGATCAACCACAAATGACATACCTCCCTTTCCCTCTCAGTTTTTGTCAGCCTCATTTGCCTCAGCATCTGAGATCTCTGCTCCATCATAAGAGTTCTCTCGTAAGTATATGCTGAAATATCACTATTGTGCTGCAGAAATAAGGACAAATATCGTGCTTGTAATCAAGTCATAACCAAACATCACCACATGCATAATAAAGTGAAAAATGGGCTCAATTCCCTTACCATTTCTACCACTTCTACCTCTGCCTCTATTCTGAGTTGATAGAGGAAAGTAGCCAAATCTTTCTTCATCTGGATGCTGTTATCATCCATCTGGGCAACAGTAAAAATTCTCATCTTGCATTTTCTCCAAACCTGGTGAGGGAACACAAACTCTCAGTTATTTGAACCAATAATACTTTGCTCTACAAAACAGAAACTTAACAACAGATCCCCTCTCATTTATCAATACAGGCTCTACAACTAGACCATGTTTCTTTAGACTAAAGAATGCAGAAATAGGTGGGGGACATTCTCTGTGTAGCTGCTTACTTTGTGCTGTTTGAGAAGAAAAGGAAGCAACATCAACATGCCTCCATCATGCACAATCCACCACACATCAATGTTGCCTTCGTTGTAACGCTCATGGTTGCTGGGGTAGAAAGACACATTTTTGGGAACCAGCAGAGCCAGATGAGCTGCAGTTGTGCAGCGAACAGTACCTGCCCAGGACAGGAAGAACACAGTTACTTCCAGTTCTGCAGGAGTAATTTATGACTGGAAAAACGCTACTCACTGAGCAAGTGTCAGCAAACCATAAAAGTCATCACTTAAATAAAGGAAAGTATGTACAGCAAGGCTTGCACAGACAGGTCAGTCCAAGTGACAAAGCCAGGATCAAGCAGACTCGCAGGAACACGAGCCTTATTTCACACTTGAAAGAAAAGCAACCTTCAAAGCTAAGTATGAGGAGAAAGCATCTGCTCTGTTATAATTTGATTAAGTAACTGGACCACAGTAGAAGGAAAGAGATAAAGGCAAGGAGAGTGTTATCCACTAGTGAAGGATAGATTAGAACCAGTGACAAAACAGAGTTTATCTAGGAAACAAATTACAGTTTGCCATAAAACCAGCATGTCTTAAGCCCATAATTTCTTAACCATTCATTAGACACATGAGTTTTAGCTGCTAGATTAATCTTGGAAGATCTTTCTTAGGTCTTTTACCTAAAGGAACTGGTATTTCAAACAGAGCAGTTTTGTGAGAAAATACCTGCTTCTCCATCAATACTAGAAAAAAAAGACAAACTCAAAACCTATCTTACAAGGATTCTGTTAAAATCCCTTGTGTGTACCATGTGTGTAATAAACATCTCTGATCACACTGAACTTTTAAAGCTCACCTATAAATGTCTTCCAAGACCTTGGATCTTCACTCTGTCTCCAGCCATAGGGCCACCCCAAAACCACAGTGTTGTGCTTCATGCCACCGAGTCCACAGGACTGGATCAAGTGAGCAATTCCTTCTCGAACTTTATTGGCTACAACTACTTGACAAAATCCTTTAACCTTCTCAATTTCCATCATATTCTTAATAGTCTGCAAGACAGACAAGGAAAAATCTCAGTTTTCCTTTCCAAAAGGGACTCCTAATATTTCTCTGTCATGAGATTACAATGTAAATTCCTGGTTCATATGTCCATAGGTAAAGCATATTACAATGCAAAGTTCTGCTCATCAGATTTCCTTAATGAACAAAAGAGAAAACACCCACTTGTTTAAAACACAGTTTCTTTCCAAACATAATCATTTCTAACAGATTAAAGTAAGGATTTTTTAGTTTGTGCTATCATCTCTTATTCATAGTAGTAGATAGTAATATCTGTGGTACTATTTTGCTTTCTATTTTCTAATCCTATAACACTCACCTTTTTAAACCCAAGGCCAATTGACTTCATTTGGATTTCCAGTTTTAGCTTCCCATGTAACATGCTGTGTTATATTAAATTTACAAATATAAGCACCAAATCCCACATCCCAGCAAGTACACCTTTTATTTGTTTAAGAACTAAACAAACTTGATCAATACATAGCCCACTAATTAGTTTTCCTTTTGTAACAATTTTCCTACAGAAAAAGCCTCTAGGGAAGAAGGCAAATATGCTGATGCTATACAGATGTAAACAGGGCTATGATGTCATGTTTACACAATGAGGAAGAATAAGTAATTTATTACAAAATTTTCAGGACCATCCTTCAATGCTTTTTGTAATAAATTTATCAACACACTGAAAAAGAACATATTTGCTAAGTTTAAGAGTTACTGAAATCACAGAATCACAAGGCTGGAAGAGACCTTTAAGATCATCGAGTCCAACCCAGCCCAAACACCACCTCAACTAAACCATGGCACTGAGTGCCACATCCAGGGATGGTGACTCCACCACCTTCTGGGCAGACCATTCCAGTGCTTTATCACTCTTTCCGTAAAAAACATTTTACTTGGAATATTCAGAAAACTAAACAGTCCTCTTCCCTCAACCAAGCAGCATACAGAAACTTCTACAGTCATTATTTCCCATAAATGAAGGCAGTTTTATGCAGTGAGGCTGTTTACAAATGTTATGAGCATTGATCTGCATTCCCAAAGGCACAACTGGCAGCTGAAACATGTATGCAAGTCCTCTACTGAACAGCTGCAGTACTGCTGAACTTGTTCTGTGTTTCATGGAAGCCTTACTCAGATGGTTTTTTCCACATATGATTAGGAAACAAAATTTTGCACTACCTGCCCACTCAGCCCTTTCTACTTCAGGATTTAGGACACTGACCTGCTCAGCAGCCTGGGCTTCTCCATAAGTTTCCAAGAAATTCCCTTGGATGACTGATCCTATGATAGTCAAACCTTTACCAGCTTTCAGCTGGGATGCAAATGTTAACAGTCTAGGGTATTTTACATGCAAATCTTCATCAAGTTTCAGAAGCACCAGCAACTGAGGCCTGGAGAAAATAAAAAAGACAACGTATTTTTTAACTAAAGCTTTAACAATAACACATGTAAAACACTGCCTCTCATCATTTATATTGTGCTTGAATATTAACTCTGAAACATTCTTTCAATCTCTCACACATCAGAGGGGTTTTACTTAATATTTTGTTTCTCTTGGTTAAAAGTAAATGTGAAACTGTGGAAATTCTGCTGCTGCATTGTGCTGAAAGTAGTAAAACCTGCAGATACACTCAGCTTGAGAGGCTTGCATTAGTGTTTTATTTACAGGCATGTTTTTCACAACTCTTTTAAGCACTGTTGGAGCACACAGTGTTCATACTGTAGGGCTGTTCTCCCAGATCTATCTGGATATTTGTGCCAAGAAAATACCTGTATTCTGTCTCCAGAAACCTGGCACATGCAAAACACAAATATTTTCATCTGAACACAGATCCCACCTGCCTTCTGTTCCTTAAGGTATTGCTACACAATCAATCTAGTTGCTTTCTGTCTGAACAAGTATAAAAAGATTTCTAAAACTCTGTCTTTGATAGATTCCTACTGCTCTTGTTCTGAGCCCAAGGGTTGTGCAATGCCCAACCAAGAGGAGGGTTCTTGCCCACTTAATCTGTTTTCAACGCCAAGAAGGGACGACATCAGAAGGAATAATGTTGGCCACTGTTCATTTCCTGGCCTCTACACCTCTGTACTCACAGACCTCCAGTTTCCCCAGGTTTCACTTCTGGATTCACCAATTTGGAGTCCAGTTAAAGATCCAAAGGGCACTAAAGGTCTGCCCATACAGGGTCCACACAGCAAGGCTTGGCAGTGACAGGACAGCTTACTGCAAACTCAACACTTTTTTTTAATATTCTGGGCATTTAAATTCATTCACACATGCTGTTTAGAGTCCAGTTTAACTCCTTTAGTGTAAGCAGATAGCCATGACAGCCATTTCATCAGTCCAAGGTGAGTACCTCCAGTTCTTGGTGTGTGGAGGGCCCTCCTCCAGTCTGAGCAAGGCGTATCTCGCCGCGCTGAGCGACAGGCCCCGGATGCCATCACCCCACTCCTTCTCTGCACTGTGAAGAACAAACAGTTCAGCCAACACATGGCCCCACCAGCACCTACCTGTACACTCACAGTCAGGCTGTAGAGACCTGAGCACCTTACAAAGAGTTTAATAACCCGACACATAGCATGTATTGCATCTACATTTATAATTCGTACAGGAATGTCTGCGACATCACAGATCACATAAGAAAAGTGAAAATGTTTCACTAAAATATATATGGTGAACCACCACTCTGGGCTTAATTAGTAATCAGCACTACAGAGAAGGC
Source organism: Promerops cafer (assembly GCA_013398275.1). Classification (NCBI taxonomy): domain Eukaryota; kingdom Metazoa; phylum Chordata; class Aves; order Passeriformes; family Nectariniidae; genus Promerops; species Promerops cafer. Next base: position 1,378,173 of record VZSE01005852.1, on the reverse strand, counting down.
TTCCCAAGCATATACAAACATCTGGCACTTCAACACACAATTTAGTTATCAGGCCAAATTAAGTTATAAAGCCACACTACAGTCTGATTCCATCCAATGCTGATTTCCAGCAACCCAAGCAGCCAATTCAGCTTTTCAAGGACTGTTCTAAACAGATCTTTGCACCAGATAAACTGGAATATAATGGTTGGCATCAGCTTTTCTGGGCCTGAAGTAATCATGTGCAGTACACAGCAGATAGATCTCAACGAGTTTTCTACTTCCTGTGATTCATGTTTCACCTAACACCTTTAGAGGCTTAACAACAAAGTATTTAAGGGCTTTTGCTTAGCAGTGACACAGTAAAATAATAACAGAAATTAACTAATAAGGAAAGCCCTCCAAGTCATCTCTGGACAGTTCCTTTTCCAAATGTGAAGACTCTAGAGATAATTCATTGTAGAGATCCAGCCTCCTTCTTACCCTTTCTTAGCCAGTTAATACTTACCCTTGGTATTCAATGTACTTGTAAATCATGCCTGCAATAAGCATAGCCACCAAAGCATAATACCAAGAGGAAATGAACATCAGTGCCAGGCAAATACTCATGCCTAAAAATGAGAGGGCCCTAAAACAAAAAGCAAAGGTATTAATAAGTAGTGGGGCAGAAAAGCTTAAAAAACAAGTCAATTACATTCTTGCTCTTTTGACTTTAAACTGTCCATGCTGAACTGGCAGTGAAAGTAAAGCCTCCAATGGATCTCCCCAGTCCCAACAGTTTTAGTATCCTGTTGTTAAAATTAAACTCTTGTACCATGACATATCTGAGTCTGGCTCTTGTGTGCAACTGATAGCCAGAGAAATAAAGATGCTCCCTGCCCTCCTGGAGAAGGTCCTGAGGTGCAGACTGCAGGCTCAGTGAGGTGCCAGCCCTTCACTCACCAGTGGTAGTATTTAAAGCGAGGCCGCCAGTTCGGGGTCCGCAGAAGTGTCTGGACTGCACATGCAAGATTAACAAAGAGGTAGCACATCAAGAAAAACCTGCAAAACAAAAATGCAAAACCTTTTAGCATGTACATTTATAGATCTTGGCATATATTATGATTACATTATTGATTTCCAGTCAAAATCCCACTGCCCTGTCACATGCCCTGTCCTCCTACCCCTCTGATTTTTATTAGCCTGAATTATCAGCATAAAGTAGCTAGAACAATTTTTTAATTGGATCAAGTTAGATCTGTTCACAACATAATGCTGTCTTTGTTCTGTGATTAAAATGTTTTTCCAAGACAAATAAATATATAATAAAAATTTGCTTATTCACAGAATATTCCAGAGCAAAAACAAAAAGATTTTTGTGTAGCAGTCAGAGGATTCATAGAAATTACAGAAGTGGAACTCGGGCTCTGGGAATTTGCTTTACTGGTTTAAGATATAGTTCTGACAGACAATCAAATTAGCAAAACTCAAGAGCATTTCTATTTCCCCCCCAGAGATAGCAACCAGGCTGTTTCTTACATTGAGAGAATTGGAGCCACCATGTCAAGTGAAGCAATAAGGATTCCCAGCTCAGCAATTAATGCTGTTAACAGAAGAGCCCACGTCGGTTCACCATTCGCTTTTCCATGACCAAAGATCTGAAGAAACAGAAATATTAAGCATATCTTCCAGGTATTTCATAAGGTTGTTATAGGAAAAAAGCAAATTACATTTTTTAAAATCAACAGTAATTCTCCTACATACTTCCTTCTCTAGAGGAAGAAGTCAAATTATTCTAATGGCTTGCCATGGTTCACAGAATTAGATGTTCGACTTCTTGATAAAAGTATCCCATAAGTCCACTTAAAAATCCTTAAAAGAATTCTTTGTTTTCAACAAAAGAAAAAGACTCATCAAAATAAAAAATACTGCCCCTCACTTCAGCACTGGGCAAACTGGGGAGAATAAATCTGATTTTAAGAGCATGAAGTCAGACAGCTGGTGAGGCAGGATGAGCAGAAAGCCCTTCCAAGGCATACGAACCCAGAGGAAAGGGATGATGTTGTCCTTGGCTATGGCCTGCAGCAGCCGGGGGGCCCCGGTGAGGCTCTGCAGCCCTGCCCCACAGGTGGAGAAGAAGGACCCTATGACGATGACCCACGGCGAGGGCCACGACAGGGTGCCCACCACCAAGTTCCTGTTCACCGCGTCGCCGTACCTGCAGGCAGGAACATACCCAGGCATTCGTATTCTAAGGACTATTTTGAGACTCATGTTTGAGGTTTTCGGGTCAGTTTTAACATGTCATTTAAATACTATTATTAATAATACCATATTTTTAATATGCTATACTGTATTATTAATAATACTACATTATTTTCTTAACTAGAGAACACAGAAAGTAGCAAATAATCTGAGTTACTTCTGATGTACAGATTGGAAGTGTCTGCAGCTTGATTTCAACATTTCTTTTTATTATACATATTCTAAAATTCTTGTACTATTATCACAACATTATTTTCTACTATCACCAAAAAAAATGCAAGAACTAAGACACAGGATGTAAAATCTGAGGGTGCCATGCCAGAAAATATCAAATGGAATACAAGAAGATTCCAAAAACATCCAAAAATACCCAAATACGGTTTAAAAGGCACCCAGAAATAAAAAAAAAAAAAAAAAAAAAAAAAGGGGGGGGGAAAACAAAANAAAAAAAAAAAAAAAAGAGGAGTGGGGCATACAGACAGAACAGGCAAGAACACACCTACACTGTAAAAAAAAGAAAGACAAAGGCGAGCATTAAAGCAGTAACACTTACTTATCTCTCAGGACAACACCTTCTATGCAGGCTCCAAATAATAACACACAGCTGAAGTCTGGAGGACAGAGTGTGCTAAGGAAGTAGAATTTATTTAGACATGGCAGATGCAAGTATTGTGGAAAGGACAGTACGTGCCTCCATCCCATGGCACTTGCACTCCAGCTTCTCCACAAGTACGTGGTAAAGCTGGCAAGGAAATCAATGTCTCACTGCTCAAATACACCTCCTAATGTTACAGAGAAAGGTTTCAGTTTTTAAAAAGGACAGGTTTAAATGTTACAAAAAAGGAGAAAAAAAATCAAATGAAGCATTTTTATACTAAAATGTCAATTTAATCTTCTGCTAGTACAGAAGCTGATATTAAAATCTTTCTTTTCTCTCTCCTTCTCCTGTGTCTGAAGATATTTTGAACATACAGCAAACCATTACCTTGCACATTCTTTTTTGTATCTCTGCTAGCATTCACATCACCAATAAGTCTTTGACTGTCAGGTTTGTTATTAACTGTACTGCTTCTGCACTGGCAAGTACAAAATACCTTGGGCTTTTTGGATCTGGCATTCCACTGAAGTTTTTCATCTTGTGAATTAAGTTCACACAAATGATTGCATCTTGAATTCTACCCCTGACATGCAACTATAAGTTACAAACTGCAATCAAAGGAGCAACATTGCTCCTGAAAGTGACAGTGTCAGCCTAGCCCAGGGTGGCACACGAACACATCCAGTTAGCCACTGGCTGAGGCCTGAGCTGCCAGCAGAGCTGGGGGTTAAGGCTGTGACCTGCTTTAATATTCATTATGTCCACAGGAAATGCTTGGTACAGGGTCAGTTTCCAAAGTGACAGCAGGGAAAGGCTGCGCTCCTGAAGAGCTGGGACAAGCAAGCTGGATCATGATTTACAGCTTGGCGAGTTTTGGCAGAAAACAGGAATTAAACAGCAGAATTTCCAGGAGAGTCACCATCTCGGCCAGCTGCCCTTTGAGTGAGACTGATTCAGAAAGCTCTTTTGACTTTTTTTTTTAATTTTCTATGTTGATAGATTGTCCTTTAGGACACCAAGAGCTAGATAAATCTGGAAGATCTTGGCTCATCTCTTCTTGAGCAGGAGAGCAGAGACGAAGACAGTCTTTCCGAGGCAAAGCTCCTGTTGTCCTAAGCCCTGAAGAGCTGAAAAAACACTTAGGAACACTTAGTCTAATTTCTGACTCCAGTTTATCTTGTTCTAAAATGTTCAAGAAAACCTACACTCCTTAAAAGTCACACCAAGGCAAAGATTTTTTTTTTTAAAAAAGGAACTGAGATTTATGAAGTCTCCAATTAAAGCCTCCCCTCGTCTTAATGTTTCACTTCAACCTAAAAAAAAAAATCTCCCAGTACACCATCAGCCTGAAAAGCTATAGATCACTGTGTAGCAAAGAACAGCAATGAGAAAAAGAAAAGAACCCACCACAAAAAGGGGGATGGAGAGTAATGGGATAATAATTACAATTCTTTCAGCTCAAGGATTAATGCTCTGTTGTTGCTTGGGTTTTTTTTTCCACTGGCCAATCATACTTGCACTGACAATTTGGTGAGCTGAGAGCAGTTCCAGAAATCAGACACAATGTACCAGCACTCTAGTAATTTTAAAAGGATACAGACTAGTGATGTGGTGACAATGGCAAGAATTGTTCCAACAGGGATGGATTTCTGTGCATCTTTGAGGTCCCCCGATCTGTTTGAACCAGCCATGATACCTGAAAGTACATTTTGGTAAGATCACAGTGGGGGGAAGCTCAGAGCCCCAGGAAGGCCCCTCATGCCAGCATTCTCACCAGTCACTGAAGGGAAGAAGATGCCAACCAGCACCATGAACGACGTGGTGATATCTGAAAGCACATACAGGTGCAGGTTGTTCTTCTGGCCTGCAACATCCACAGAGGGCTGATGTGCTCTCTCCAGTATCTCTCCTTTCTCCAAATAATTGCTCCATAAGTTGTCTTCAAGGTTATTATCACACCACAGAAAAGAAAAGCATGTTTCAATTCAAACCTGTTCTCATTATAATGGGTTTACAACTGAGGATTACAAATGCAATTCAGTGACCAACACAGGAAAACCACAAATACGTATCAATAGACTACAGAAATCTAAGCAACTTAAACGTTATTATTACTAAATGCAACATTATTTTAACCTCATACCTATTTCAACCCAAGGAAATACACTGAATATTTTTATGAGCCACCATACAACACAGTAGCTCAGAGAATGCAAAGCAGCAATATCGACCAGTTTTCTAGACAGAAATGGGTTTGTTCTTCAGTCAGTGGAAGAATTACAGAATTATATGTTTGGCATTTGAAATTTCACTAACAAACGCTGAGTCTTTTGTAATCTTAGAAACTAGACTGCTGGTTTCTGTGAAAATGGGAGCCTTTGGCACTCAGCACCTGCACAAAGCAGTTCATTTCAGTAATGAACACTTTCCAATTATGCTTTATTCAGGAGTGGGCAAAGGAGGAGACATACTATTTCTATAGAAGTACTCTTATCTTTCAGGGCATAATCTTAACCTGTCTAAAGTAGAGAGCTGTCACTACAGAGTTCTGAAAAATTTTAATAACTTATTCATGTTAGTATAACTTAAAATTACAGCTGACTTCATGCTGAAATTATGAGATGAACAAGGGAAATTTAATCAATTTTACAGGAGACAAGTACTGTATCAGGACAAAAGTTCCATCTCCTCTTTTTAAAGGCTGTAAGACTGCACTTCCTTTATTGAAGATAATTTTCTTCACTGTAATTACATTTATTCATTCCTTTTTTCCAAACCAGCAGCGAAGAGATTGACCCATTTCAGCTGCTCAGCATGCCTCCTCTTTAAGGGAAAAAAAAAAGTTCTACCATACCTATTAAAATGCCACTAGCAGCTCCTGGAATTCCTGCTATCTCCGAGACATTGTTCATCAGGAAATATTCATCACAGTGTTCAGTGGTTAAGTTTGTGCTGTGGCAGAAGAGCTCCCAAAGCTTAGAGGCCACAGTTATGTTATCCTTAACTACAGTTTTGGCACAAACATCAAAGTGGTCTCTTGACAAAGTCCTGTTGCCCAACATGCAAATCCTGGAAGGGAAACATGAACACCAGAGTTATTGGATGTTGCTGGGAAAATGAAATCCACGCTTGCCAATATTTATTCTTTTATATCATGTGTAAACTTCAAGTGGCTCTACTGTGCTACATCATTTCTCACCTTCAAAAGGATGGCTGTAGCATGACAAAGATTGTATCTGTTCTATTTAAGGGCCAGAAATATAAAGCTACTTTTTTGATTTACGGAATTTGATTGATTTATCTAAAACAATAAAAGGGAACAATTAGGACAATTTCTGGGTTTTTGTTGTTTGGGGTTGGTTTCTTTTTTTTTTTTAATTAAACAGACCTACTGGAGTGGAAGAACTGTGAAGAGTACTAGAACTGTAACTACTAGACATTTAGAATATCTAAAGATATTTGAAATCTCATTAGCCTAGTTTCTATATTTCAACACTTAAATTGCAATGCAGACATTTTAGATTCAGAATTAGGAACATATATTAAAATCACAATAAGCAAAGGTTCTTCTTGTCAGCAGATACTGTGCTTAATTGCTAAAATCCTCCACTGCCTGTTGCATCTCATCTAACCACAAACATCATTTATTTCAGCACTGAAAAATTTTTAATCCACTTGTCCAAAGACAATTCCACAAAACAGTGATGTAATGTCACAGCTTCCTGCTACTAAAAGTTCATTGATCTTTTCTTCCCACTGTCAGGAAACACCCACAGGAAAATAAAATTTCTTCCATTTTAATTTTAAATAATTTTAATTCCATTTTAATTGTTTCACAGGTCTTATTGATCACTGAAGACAGGAAAATGGAAAAACAAGGCTGTTTTTGCATGGTTTGCAAGCCTGTGAACTTTACCTTCCAAGAAGCCTTCCCCTACAAAATTAAAAATAAGTACACTACCTTGTTAGTTCAGAAAAAAAAATAAAAAAGAGGAATACAGTCCAAGAAGAAAGATAGTGAAAACATTCAAGAACAATCTAAGAGATAATGAGTGGTTTGTAGAGACATTGTTTTACTTTTACTGCTGTAAACCTTCACTGCTGTAAAACACTATAATCACTGGGCCTTAAATATCCTAAGGGAACACTTGAGGGCTGCAAGTACTTAGTTATGGTCAAAGATTTCAAGATGTGAATAATTATGCAGATCCAACTCCTCTATTTCCATTCCATTCATCTCTTGTCAGCAGTATCAGAAAACACAGTTTGCATTCCTGGTAAAACACATACATCCACATTATTGCTGATTCCATGTTTATCTGCCAACATGCCAAGGAGCTCGTGTTGGGTCCAGGGCAGGCTCCTCACAGAGCAGGGGAAGTTTTTCTGGAGCCTCACATCACACTCCCAAGAGGTGCCCAGTTTCTCAGCAAGGAGTGGACCATACCACAGATTTCCACCGTGAAGGCAGCGTGTGGTGTCTGACTGGCCTGGGGAAAAGGGACCTGCCAAACTGCCCCCTAAGAACTGCACAAATAACCCAAGCAACACCATCACTCAAATCCCAACAGCTGCAGGCCAAGAGACTGGACTGGCTTTGCAGGAAGTAGAGCAGTGTCAGCCTCCATCAGCCTCACCACGAGACCTCCTTCTACCAAAACAGTTTAAAAAGTGTGGCAATATGTTCATTTTAGCCTAAGAAACTTCAGTTCCATGAGCTCTGCACACTGTCATTATACACAGCTAAAAGTATTGGAAGAAATTCACAAAAAAGGTAGCTTCAACAACGTGTCAGGCACAAGCTTTAAGTAATTTATATAATGTAGCCCAACTTCCAGACCCACAGGCAACGCTACAACCCCCATCCAGAAATACTACTCACGGAAATTCAGGTGGATCAAAGATGGACTTGATAGCTCCAGCATAAATGGACAGGATGGATATTACCACGCAGGCCAAGAAGAGGGAAGCAAATTTGTTCACATACTTCACGCCTACGAACACCACCACTGCCATCAGGAGGAGGAACAAGGTGCCATAGACCCTCATGTTGTTCAGCATGGCACTGGATGCACCGTGGGCACCAGATGGATGAAAAATTGCTGCTTGTGGCACAATGTATGTCTGAAACAAGAGAAAGCAAAAGTGAGCTGGAGGAACACCAGCACAGAACTCTGTCTGGGATCGTGTACCCGCACTAGAAATGTAAATCACTTTGCATTCTGCAGCATGCTCTTTACTGGGAATCTTTTACAGGGAAAGTCAAGAGATAACAGCCCTTTCTATGTCAGCAGTACAACTGAGCCACCTTTATCAAAGATGAGCATGAGTCCTGGATTAAGTCACACTTTCATCTGTGTTGTCAGAAGAGCTCCCAGTCTGCATACCCAGAGTGTGCAGCTTCCAAACGGAAGCACTAGAGGTAAAGAACTGGACACCACAGAACTGGAGACCTTCCAGTCTCTTCCTGTAAATGTGTATGCAAATATGGGACAAGAATACTGGGGCAGTTTCTATATGTTATTTGTCTTTAAAGCAGGATTACTCTGGTACTACTCACCAATAAAATCTCAATGGCACCAAGGATATACATGGCTCCTGCAAATGTTGTTCCCAAATAAAAACACAGCCCTACAGCTCCACCAAACTCTGGGCCCAATGACCTAGATATCATGAAATAGGAGCCACCAGCTGTGAAACAAGAAAAGCGAGAGCAAAATTATAATTTATTGCTATAAATGTTTAAATACTCACAAAAAGACTACAACAGAATTATATACAGTGTATCTGCTACTTTGAAGTTCAACTGAAGTACCTTTTTTGCTAGCACATGGGTAAAAACCAAATAAATTCATCTTTAGCCTGACTGATAACAAGAAGAAATACTAGTTATGAATTCAGGCTTTGTATTCTGGATTAAGCACATTTCTCTAGAATAAAACCATGTTAACAGCTTATAGCAACTTAGGTTTTGGGGTTTTTTTACCTTTTTAACACAACTGAGACACTTACTGACTACACTTACCTGGAACAACACCGTTCGTGGCAATTGCACTCATTGATATGGTTGTCAACATAGTCTGGGGAAAACAGGGAAAAGGAAGCAATTGTGTCAACAACATTTTTTAAAAAGTAACTTATTTCTTGATAAAATAAAGCTGCCACTGCATATACGATACAGCATTTCTATTGATTCTGCCTGTCATTATCTAAAAGAAAACAAGGGCAGCAGGAATTTAATCACTGAGCTGTTGAGACTTCTGTTTGAGAGATGGCCCCTGCTTTATCAGGTCAAACAGTGGCTGTCTGCAGACAAAGCAAGATAAGAGAATGCAGGTGCTCCTCCATCTGCAGAGCTGCAATTCCAACCAAAGCTGGTCCAGCAAAGCAGGCAGCCCTCACCTGGGGCAGGCATGGAAAACAACTATTTGCTGAACAAACACTATTTTTAAGACTGTGTTTACACTACAGGCTTCCAGTTTAGAAGTAACAGTACAAAAAAAAAAAAAAAATTTAAAATCCTGCAGGTACGAACATGGCAAATGCGCCTGGCTTAAATCTGACTTTTCTTTACAAAAGCACCTACAGTGCTGCCTCCCCAAGTTTCTCAGTAGTTTCACAGAGGTTATGTCAAATGCATTATTGTACCTAAGTACTTACACAACAGCAGCAAAGCAATACAATCAGGAAGGACTGAAGAACTCCAGCCATTCCCACCATCCAAGTCAGCCGAAGGAAGAGAATAACCCCGAAGATATTCTGCATGCATGGCAAATACACCCCCATCAGGGTGCCCATGCTGGGTGACTGGAAAAGAAAAAGTTGATATTCATTAACTGAAATTATTCAAAGTAGAGGTAACCAAAAAGGCCTTAAAGTTCATTTTTTTAAAGGGTAGAAACCTAAGGTAGATGCACTCAAATACTGCGGTACTGGACTTCCACAAAACACAACATAAACTCCAAAACTATGAATTTCTGAACAAAATGCTGACCCTGTCACATACTGAACTATTTATCCTCAGTATTTAACACTGACTAGTAACAACAGCAGATACATTTACTTGGTTTTTTGTGTATCCATAGAATTTTTATTATGAAACGTGTCAAGTGCTGCAGACCCCAAGACAGATCCTTACCCTACTGAGTTCACAAAGTAGTTTCAAGGGAAACATATTTTTGTCATGTCACAACTAGAAAAGATTTGGAAGCAATCTGGAGACATGGATAATGTATTTTCTTCCATTTTATATATTCCATACAAAACTAATGGTTCTACCTTTTTTTAAGTTCAATGTCAGCATCAGACTGAATTACTTTTGACCATGACTGAGAAAACACAAGTTATGTGACTTCACAGGAACTGCACGACTGGCCTTCAACACAGCATCCTGCAGAAAAATCATCAAAAATAATGGCATCAAAGTGCCACTGGTAAGGGCTTTATTCCAAGGAATATAAAAATGTTTGCTGCATTGATACACCTGGCACCAGCAGCATTTCAGAGTCCCGAATCTCTGTGGTTTCCTGCCAAGACATTTCATTGCTTCTTCTTTTTAAGATTTCCTTTAGCATTTAAAATTATACTGAATTCTAATACACAGAAATAGAGGAAATAGGCAACAGAGAGTGTCACTTCTGAAAGGTTCATCCCTTTTCATATTCCCTTCTACAAATAAACATGAATTCCAAAACACATTAGATAGACAGCATTTAAAGAAGCCCTTGAACAGTCATTCAGATGAGAAGGATATTAAAGGGAGATGACAAAACTTGTTCAAATTTGACTCCACACAGCACTAACTAGCACCTTATAAAATAAATAGCACCTTTATAGACAAATCAAGTCATGAACCCAAAGCAACAGTATGTAAGACAAGCAATAAAATGTGTGCCAAAAACTTTACATAAAGTAATTCAAGAGTGTATTTCACTACACAAAGCAAAATCCTTAAAGAATCCCATGTTTATAAGATCACCAGGTCAAAAGCAACCAAGGAATTTAGTGCTTCAACTTGCAATTACATGTTACAATCCAGAATTTCCTCATCTGCACTAGAAACCTGTCCTGCCAGACATGAAACAAAACCGTGCCAAGAACATGACCTGAACCGTTCTTCGTTAGAAGTGCCAGGAGTTGCTGACTGAATTTTTTGAAGTCAGCTTTGAATTCCTTGTGTGACTAAAGCTGATCAACCAGCCTTTTCTATATGCACTGCAGCTCAGGTGAACTCCTGAGGGAAAGTGGGCAACAGAATCGTGTGCTGAGGGTTTGCAGTGGAGTTACCCTATGAGACCTGCAAGCACAGGGCCAGAGCTGTTCCTCAGCTGTTCCTGTGCCACAGTACCAAGAAAAATTAATGCCCTAAACCATCACCTGCCATTTTATAAAACTTACCATCCTAAATATCTAACCTGATGAGCTTTGCCAGGATTATGTATGAGGACAAAATGAATTGTTGTCTGATATTAACAAAAATGACACTTGTTATATAAATGTCCTGATCAGGGCAAGATAAGGATTTTTTTACTGAGTTATTCCAGTGCTATAATTGAGGAGGATCTTCATGGAGTACTATTCATAGTGTACTTGTTTCCTCATGGAAGGGAAGGTGTAGATGCTTTTGATTCCAACACTTTCATCTGATTCACACTGTGTCTTTAACCCCATGAACATAAACTCAGAAAGGACTAAATCATGTTGCCAGGCACTGGGCAGATATTGCCCAGCACAGGGGCTTCCCATAGTCACATTAATGCACACTTTTCCTCTCAGGGACACATTCCACATAATTTTATCATCATCTATCTGACCATTCATCCATCAGTCCCTCCCTCACAACATCTGTGAACTTATCAAGTGAATTTATCAGACATGTGGGTATCTCAGGATAAAGAGTTTGTCAAATCTGGCATCTGGGAAAAGGAAAGAAGCCCACCCTGTTGCTGCTACACATGAGAAGCAAATGGACCACGTTATTGTGTTTTCCACATGACAGTCCTCCACACACTATGAAAGCAGGTGAGATTTCAGCCTGCCCTTTACACACCTCCCAACACCTGCTTCCTTTGCAAAAGAATCCACCTTAGCTCAGCTCTCTCCTGTCTTCTGCCCTATGTGGTCCCTGCAGCTTTGCTCCACTGCTCCATTATCTTCTCCCCCTCTCTCCTAAATGGCCTCTTAAGCCTATCAAGTTACAAGCTCACTTTGACCACAGAGGAAGAGAAATTGTGCATTAGTTGTACACTTGTGAGACCACTGCAGAGCAGAGCAGCCTAGGAAATGCCCAAGTGTCTGCCCAAGCAACTATTACTAAGTGTATCTCAGGCATAAGAGTTTAGTCTGGATTATCTTACCCCGTGGAAAAAGAAATTACTCATAAGAAAGAACAACTTAAAAATATTATTTGAACCAGCTTGTTCACAGAAATATATAACACCAGTAACCTGCAGTGACTTGATCCTTTTGTATTAGCATCTAATCACCACTAAGAGATACTAAACCCATGCTGAATGTGACCTTAAACAAGGGTATTATAATGTTCAGCCTCAACTGCAACCACATGAAAAACTGTAACACCCCAAACTGCATAAAGGAAATAAGAGAGAGACACTTTGAAGAACACTATTTTAGAACAAGGAAGAAGGGACAGAAAAATCTCGAAAACAGCTTCAATTTCAATGATGCAGATCATGTTTCTGTTCACTCTCATCAGCTGCAGACACATAATTTATGTAAATATTGATCTGAGTCTGAAGGACACTGTTTCCATTGTGCCAGTGTGATGGGTTATTAAAGCACTTGGCTGCAGGGCTGAGGGACATTGATCAGCAACGACAGCTCTCATGGTTGCTCTGTAGCATGAGGACAGAAAGCAGCACAGAAATGAACTGCCTTGTTAAAGATACATGAACAAGTTTATCTAATTTTTTCCATCATGAGAAAGCAATATTTCTATAGCACTGTGACTGTTAAGTGCTTTATTACAAGACTGTATTTAGAAAAGAAAAAGCAACACAATTTCCACCTTATTACATTGGAGTTGTGTCAATTTTACCTAATGTGTACCTAGCAGAGAATGCTACTATCAAAAGCATTTAGTGGGGATGCTGAAACAAGACATGTTCATACTAAAATGTCTTGCACTGAAATGAAATAATTTGAAAGTACCTGATCTGGCAGGCAGGGCTGTGCTAGGCCCCAAAAGGTCCTCACTGAGAGACCTGTCTTACCTGCTCAGAGAATTACAGTCACTTACTGAAAGGATTGCTTTCCTCAGTTCATTTTAAATATCAGATATAGAGCTTGCTCATCTGCCTTGCTCCAGCTCTTGCCTATGAGATGCCAGTGCCAGCAAGTGACAGGCAGGCCACTCTTTGTCACACCAGCTGAGCACAGCCAGTGCAGCACTCACCAACGGGTGGGTTAACAGTGGTTTATCCACTTAAAACAGACCTGCTGGTGCTGGAACAGACTGCCAGACTTCTGTTCTCATGCTCCAATGGGAAGGATAAGGTAACAGTGGCACAGTGATTTACACTTCAAAGATGATTAAAAAGAAGTATGTAGAAGAATCCCATTTGCACTGTTTCTGAATACCTTCAATCCATACCCTTGTCCAGTTACTGCTTTTACATTTCCTGGGTTTAATGGTTATAATTATTGGCCAAGGTTTTCAGTCGTCTTATATTCTGCATGAAGTTTAAAATTTTATATTGCTCATGGCAAGAGAGGAAGAAGAAATTGAAGCTGCAGTTATGATACTGCACTGATGTAATTTATCCCAGAGACAGACATGCAGACAAAGGTTCGCCTAAGGAAACTGCAGTGTTTACACAGAAAACACTGAGATATTAATACAGCATGATACTGTCACTTTTGGAAAGGTCACCAAACCCATTCTACAAAAAACATCTGAGAAGTCCATGAACACACATTTTTGGGACATGGGAAAGCATAATTCTGGAAAACACAGTTATTAAACCTGAACTCCATTTTGCCATAGAAGCAAAGCTTTAATAAAGATAATAGTCCTTTTTAATGGCAGTAAACAGCTTGAAAATATGCAAGCTTGACTCATACCTAAATGTAAAAATATTAACACCACACTAAGCACACTCTACCAGAGATTGAAAACAAGTTCTTAGTTTTCTAGTATTTGCCCCATTTTTACCTTGGGAAGTCATATACATTTGCTTTAACCAACTGTATATTTGGCAATTCCATTGCCAAATTCTCCCAATCCTTTTCCATCAGGGAAGCAAGGGACTACCTTTCAGATTGCTCTGCATCTTACCCTGGTATTCTGGTCAGGCAATTAATAAGGAAATAAAGAGCAAAAATGATCAGAACTTCCTCAAAGTCCCAATAACTGTATCTATTGTATCCTCCACCATTCTACTTTTGGGAAATAATCCATCTGCTTCTGATAGCAAGAGGATGAAAATTATTTTAGATTATGCAATAATACCATTTAGCACCTGATGCCTGACATTATTCCCACCAAAAGCATGCTAAAACAGAGATGCAGCTGACATTCCTTCTTAGTAATGTGAAGGTAAAAGCTTTGGAAAAGACTCAGCCATTAGTATAATAGCAAGTACCACACAGAAGAAAATCATAATTAAAATGTTTAAATTACTTTTTTAATGTCAGCGTATAGGACCAGAATGCAGCTACTTCACCCAGACAACCTTAGCTCAGTCCTGTCATGACGTCACATTAACCACAATATTGCAGCACTTTTAGTGCATGTGGTCTCAAATAAAATTGAATTTTAAGCTTCATGTTGACAAAACAATTTTGTTATCCCCAGTGTAAAACTCTAGAGTAAGGAGTGTGAGTAAGGGCATTCAGCATGGGGTAACAAGCATGCTCCTTGAGGGCACTGTTGGTTTGCAACATTATCACTGCAATCTTTTTCTGAAATGGCTCAAAGTGTGTAGAGTGGTGCTATAAAACCTGCAGAATTCAAGTGCTATCTCAGCTATTTTGGAAAGCTTTCTTTTGACAGAACTTGTAAACAAACTGATGGGCCTGCAAGCCATAAAATGCAACCACACCACCTGCAGGTGCAGCAGTAACCAAAGCACCTGCAGCTCTGCCAGAGGAGAGAAGAATAGTTAAACACTGCCCTCCTGATAGAAATCAACTACCAGTAATCAAATCACCTGCTACAGTCATTCCAGGGCCAGCCCCACGGGCCAACCATCTAAATGCAGATGCTTTGGGACAGAATTCAGTTGCCTAAGTGCCTGACACCAGAATGACTCCTGAGCTGCCCCAGGGTGTCCAATCTGACCTCCACCCTCCACTCCAGACAGGTGTTGTCTCCTGCAAACCCTGTGTCATTACCTACCAGGCTTGTAGAGATGTGTCAGATACCACAGGGCAGCTAAAACAGCACGAGGAAAAACCTGGGGGGTTGTTTAGTTTTTATTTGTATCCCACTAAAAGCCTATCCCCTTCTTATCTAAATCCACACCAATCACAAGGAATTGCACTGCAGTGCACAGTTTTAACCACATCTGCCCCAATTCTCTGGTAGCAGCTGGTTCCCTACAGGTTCTGTGTCATTTCTTTGCAACATTGTCATGGCTCCTGAGAGAGGTTAAGAAAAAGCAGAAGGGAGGCCAGCTCCCCAGAAATCACACAGGGAATCATCCCATTCATGGGGTTTGGCCATGGAGAGACTCTTTACTTACTTTTGATACTTTCTTCTTTGATCCATCAGTACTTTCTGCTTCCTCATGCTCCTTGACACCTTGAGTAAGATTTGTGTAGTTGACCAACTTGCCAAGTAGAGATGACACTTTTGGTCGTATATCAAGTTCTTCCTGTGGAAGAAGACAAAAACTCAACTTCTGCAGTTCACAGCATTTCTGAAGAGTGGCTGGGATCACACTTCCCTGGGCATGCCTGAGGCTACCAGGGAACGCACCAGGAAAATCATCCAGGGAATGAGAGTATTTCCCTGTGCCTGAACCACTGATGAGAGGTTTTAATTTTCTGAAAGGAGGGCAACTCTGACAGGAAAAGGCCGTGCCAAAATGTCGGCACCATGTGAATCATTTTCCTGAGGTGGTGAAAAGCATAATTACAGCAATGAGAAAATGTGAGCCTTAGAACTGTGAGAAAATGAATGTGTACCTTGCATGTATCTCTAACATCAACTTACATCAACAGATAGACTTTTAAAAAGGTCAAGCTGCCAAACAAATCAGAGATTTAGTGATTAAACTCTGTTCATTGTAGACATGTATGCACTCTGATGATTTTATTACATTTTCCAAGCTATGTTATCTAGTTCATGTGGATCTAGACAAAATTACCATAAGCCACATGTATGGACGGCCTCCCACCTTTATATTCATCCCATCCAATTTCTGTTTCTGTTTTGGGGGAAGGGGGGATGAAAAAACTCCAGAACAAAATCACTCCCTTTCCCTTTCTCTTTGAAATTAAAGTCTTGCATGTCTGATAGCACAATAAGGAATGCATGGCATTTCACTGTCTGAAGCACCTTGAAAGCTTCTGGTGGGATCAGTAGCATCATGTCCTTTGTACAAGATGCAGAAACTGACCCCAAATGGGGTCATCCCTAAAGGGATGACATGAGCCAAGCACCCCTTTCCTTATTCCTTCCTGTGGTGTGACCTGCAGTTCACGTGTTTAAAAACCTGACTACAATTCCAGAAAGGGGTTGAGACAACATATACCTCCTGTTCAGCAGGGCAGCATGGCCTTTGGGATCCTGATGGATCCTCCCTCTACTTAGTTCCACAGAAGAGCCTGCACACCTGGTGTGGTCCTGTGCTTATGGAAAAGCCTCCAGCAGGAGTGTCTGCCCCTCCTTACTTCCAGATGGATACAGTTATACAGAGTAGATATATATATATATATAAAACTCTGCCTCACAGACCCAGCTGTCATCACACCTGAGCTCTGTCACCACACAGCATCCCTCTGCCTCCTTGCTGCCACTCTCTGCACCCCTGACAACAGATGGACACCCCCAAAAAGGCATGTGAGAGAGAAAGATGTGCTCAATCCCTCCCATTATGGAAGATCACAAATCACATTAGAAGTACAAAAAACAGCTAGAAATTACCTCAAACAAGGCCAGATTTCTGTCATAGTAATCACCTCCCTTGCCAGCTTCTGAGCTGTTCAGGAAAGGACTGTTTTCTTTATGGTTGCCATGACCTGTGAAGAAAAAAAGAAGCAGGTTTTCATAAGCAGAGAATAAGACTTGAAAAATCCACAGGGAATAAACTTATTTAGTTAATTGAATATGTTTCTTTTCAGTATCTCAAGTCATACAATGTTAGCAATATCAAAGGTATTACTCTCAAGGTAAAGCTTTTTCTATTTCTACTCCTCTGTTTCATTAAAATAGAATAAAAAGTCATCTCAAAGTAAAATTTATGAGTAGGGTCACAGCTACACTGCTGTATGTGCCTTTACTCTCTAGTGCTGACTTCTGTAACTGTTTCTTATACAAACAGTGACAAGCACGAGGACAGCTCCTGTGCATTCAGGAATCACTGCTAATGACAAGAGCAACACTGAGCTGTGTGTCCACCCCAGTCAGACACGTTTAGTAAGACTGAACACTTCAAAGACTAGATTCTGTAATGACAATACAGATAAACAGCCCCCAAAGCACCTTTTGAGTTCTTAAATGCTGTTTGTTACTCACTATGCCCACTAATCCCAGACATTCCACACCCTCATGCTTTTACCCTTACTGTGTTTTGAACATTTAAGCTGTGCATTCTTCAGGCTCCTCTTATACTTCTAAATTAAAACCTAATATCAGGTACACTAAAAACAGAGCATTCCCATATGCAATGAACAATGTTTAAAAAAAAAAAAAAAAAAAAGCATGGAAGACCAGTAGAGCTTTCTGCAGCAAGAAGTAACAAAAAAAAAAAAAAACAACCCAAGGGCACTATAGTTTAAAACAACCTCTGAGCGGAAAAAAAATTAAATTGATTTCCATCTTCAAAAGAAGTTCTTGGACCTATGTCTCCCATTACCCTCTGCTCAACAAACAAAAATTCTTGTCTTTTGCCTGTACCTCTTCACTCCCTGCTCTAAGCCAATACAAATGAATGATTTCCAAGAGCATCTCCTTAAGAAAGGATTAATCCAAGGAATACCTTTTTCTATTTACAGAAGATGTAACCACTACAGAAATTAAAAATGAAAGAAAAAGACATTATTACCTCAAATGAAAATACTGCAAATTAAAATACTGAATACACCAAAAGCAGGAGATTAAACAGCTGGATTTTTGGGTGCATCTTTTCAATGATTACAGTAATAAATGCAACAAGGCAACACGAACTTATTTTAATGTAATTCAAATGAAAATCTTTTTGCATTTTGAAATTTGAATCAACTTACAAAATTAACCTAACAGGCAAAGAGAAGAGTCCTCCCCTACACAAAGTGATCAGCACAAACAGCACTGTAACAAAAGTAATTGTTATAAGCTAAAAAATTATGAGAACATTCAGTCCTACTCTTACTGAGGGGAAGGCATGCATGGAAAGCAGCACAATTTTCTGGAAATTGCTGACAGGTGCTTTGAACAAAACTGTTGGAAAAACATATTCACAAAGAACAGAAGGATTTTTAAGCTTCTCTAAGTAAATACTTAGCTGACCAAAAATATACGACAAGAGCAGCCTATTGTGTTTATGTGCCTACTGCCTTTCTCACAGCTCTGACAACTAACCCCAAAATGTTAATGAGAAGCTGCCCTGAACAAGGGGGCTCAGCTTATTTGCTGACCCCACCGACATATAAGAGAGGCTCACTTTGCTGTAATTGTAGAATTTTTTACACTACTAGAAAAACATCAGTAAGCTTAACAACACAGCATCAAAATCAAACGGTTATCAACTTTAGCCAAGGTTAAAATCTGCAAAAACTGCTTGCTTGCTGTATTTGTTACACCTATACTGGAATACACCAGATCAATTTTGCTGCAGTGTGTGCTGCAGTCGCCCCATCCTGTTGTGGTTAAAGTACCATTTTTGCTGAGGAAATGGATTTATCTGCCATATACTTTTTACTCATTAAATTGCACACAAACGATGGTGCAAATTATGACATCAACAGAAATACTGTCTGCTTGATTCTTCAAGACTCTGGTCTCTGCATTATCTTCTCCATTACACTTATCAAACAGCAAGGTCATGAGCAACTGTGGTTTGTTTCCTCAATTCCTATATACACTATATAGGAAATCCTATATACTGGCTCTGGTGACTGAATGTTTGAAATATCAGCCTGGTTTTTTTTAATCACCGAGTGATTTTTAAAGTAATTCTTTGCTGCCTTAGTTTTCCTTCTTCCCTCGGGAACCCTACCTTATCACTGCCTCAAGTCAGCATCATGGGTGTTCTTTTACTTGTAACACTTAGAGAAACTCTCAACCATTTTATGCACAAAGTCCCACTGTGGCCAAACACATTCATACATTCAATCTCAGTTTTTTAAAAAAGATGGTAATTATTTTGCTCTTTCAAAATGCCCATGTTATCATAATCCACATAACCTCTCCTTAGTTAAGAAAGATTACTTCATACCATCTCCCTGAGCCTGACAAAGACCAGTGACTCAAGATGAATCTTCAACTTAATTGATATCATTTTTCAGATGCATCTTCCTTTTACCATCAGTGAATTTTTCACAATTGGTCTGTTCAGAAGAACCTCTCTCTCTCTATAAAGAGCTTCCATCTTCTCTCTCATTTTCCATTTATATTTTCAAGCATCACTCAGACCCTTCCCATTAGACTGTCCTTCCAAATTTGACCCCTTGGCTTGATGACTTCATACATCATCCTGCACACAGGAAGCCCATACTGAATAGAAAATTCAGTAGAACTAGTGACTGGAAATATAGTATTGATTTTGCAATTCCTAGGGCACATTTTCTTCTTGATGGTTCAGATGATAGAGAAGTGCAACTGCCTTTTTACCACATTCACAGCACTAGCTCCATTGTCCTGAAATAACATACATATGAATTACAGCAGACAATGCAAAAATAAAAGTGAACTTTCCTGCTGATCTAATGAAGTGCCACTTTAAAGTCCCTCTCAAACACTGTACACTTTCAAAGTGAAGGAGTGTAAGTTTATATGCAAATTCTTTACAATGACATCCTAGTTCCACATCACCAATAAGAAGAACTGGTGCTGAAGAGATATGTGCTAATTCAAGACTACTACATTGCTACCTTAAATACAGCTAATTAAATGACAGCCAAAAATCACCTTCACCACAGCTGCATATTCAATGCAATCTCTTCTTTATAGACATGTTCTAAATCAAATCTAAATCCTCTCACTTCTTTCTTCTCATATTGTGTTTCTATTTCAGGAGTAAAACCTCCAGCAAATGACCATTTCCTCAACAACAATCACAACTGTACTTTGACAAAACAGACCAGACTGCAGCACACTGCAAGAAAAAAAATTTGCCCAGTATATTCCCTCTGCCAGTGAGCAACAGCAGCACCTTCAAAGAGACTTACTTGCATGGGAAGAGCTCGTTATCTCCATCAGTTTTGGAAGGGAGCGGATGTGACCTCGGAAAGCCACCCTGGGGAATTCTTGCCCCGGCTTCCCCCGAGGCCGGTTTACATCCTGAAGCATGAAGTCTCCTGGGCAAGCACCATCCTGCGACATGCACACACTTTTCCACATTCTTAGTTACCCAGTCTTTGGTCCTGGCCAGCAGCTATGTGGTGTTAGTTTTCATCATGCAAGATTGACTTGCAAGGAACATTTCTCAAAGAGGGAGCTAAATACTCTGCAACAGAGAATAATTTATTTGCCTTAGTCCCTAATTAATCTCAAATTTTGAGGTATTCAAGCCGTATTCCAAGTAGGCTAATGTTTCCTCTTCACTTGTTTCATTGCTTCTCAGTCTTCATTATCTTTTGATAATTAATGCATTTTATTTCTGAATGCTACCAGTTCCCCCCAAACCAGATAATTCTATTTGCAGCCACCACTTCAACTATAGAGTTTATCTAAACATCTCCAGCATAGTTCCCTCAACATTCTACTCCCCTACTCAGATACGGGCACAGGTCCAGAGAACAAGTTCCTCATCCTGTGGATCACCTGAGTTCCTTAAAATATCAGAGATGATCCATGGAACAAAACCTAAAACCCTCAAGTGTGCATGTTCCCACACATGCAAACACACAAGCTCAGGAAACAGAACAAAAGCAATAAATGGATGTCCAAACTTTTGCGCCACAGCCAAGAAAAAACACCGGGACTAAACTGTACCGGATATTCTACTGACTGGCTTTATTTTGTTCTTCTCCAAAAGGTTAATATTGTGTTTACTCAAAAAAAAAAAAAAAATTAAAAAGGATTAAGAACACGGAGGACACTACTCATGTTACTGCTTTCCTTCGGCAAGAGGATTAGGCCAGACAGACACAGTTTCACTGTTTGAGCATGCTGAATGCAAGTCTTTTGTGCAAGCCATTGTGTTTTCTTAAGTAACTGAGGGATGAAAACCAGAATTTAGAGAGAATTACAAACAAACAAAAGACATAGATGAAAGTAACTAAAAGACAGATTAGTGAGGATAAATGAAAGCTGAACAATTAGGCACAGTAAGACTACTATAAAGAAAAGAACAGGAATTATAAGGTCTACTCTGCCAGACTAAAATAATCATTGAGAAGGTGGCAAGAGCAGTTGCATGACTTGACCTGTCAAGGTTTTATTTTTCTCTACTGCCAGTTTCTAAACTCCTTTATAAAAAAACACCACTCCCCTACTTCATCACATTCAGGTAAAGAAGTGGAAATTAGTACATCTTAAAAAAACTACAGATTCTTTCATCAGGACATGACTAATCCAGAGGTGCTCACCTACTCCTTATGGAAACTTTATCTACCTGGCAAGTTAAGATGTGCTGATGGCACAGATGGACAGAGCCTGACCAGCTTCAGTCTGGCCCACACAGATAACAAAGTGAACAGAGCAATGCCAATTAAGCTACAGCAAGGTTAAAACATTAAAGAAAAAGCAAATTCTGAAGAAGGCTGAACTTTGATAAGAAATGTCAGCCACTTTGCTTCTACAGGAACATCATAGCTGATCTGATGGCAGCTGGCAGAGGCACGCACACCCTGCTCACAGCATCTCAGGAGGAACACAGCCTCCAACAGGCTCTGGAGGCAGGAAATCTGGACAAAGCTCCAGACACTGCTGTGACCCATGAGGATGGCATGCAGGGCTGCCAGAATCCTCCCTGCCTGAAGTACCAAGTACTAAGTCTTAAGTAAGGGATTAAATTTCTTCAAATAATTTCAGTGCAAATCAGAGTTCAAGTCAGAGTTGGAACTGAAATACTCAGCTTGACCAAGAAACACCTTGGTTTATCTACCCCTTCATAACTAACAAACAGCAGGTATTTCCTAGAAAGCCAGCTCAAAGGACAGCCCAACACTCCTCCCCTCAATGTTTAATTTCTGGAGCAGTGTAAGAGTTAGTATCTCACTTGTAATTGTACTATGCATGTACAGACTCCTTTGTGTCCACCACAGTAAAAAACACTGATGAAATAGCCTGTCTAGCAGCTAACACCACGTTTTGCTGTTATTCAGACACTATTTCACAAGTATTACTGGCCACAAAACCTGTGATAGTTAAAGGCACAAACTGAGCCATTTTCATGCACAGGGAACACTATTTGATCTGTCTTTTTTTTTTTTAATTACAACAAAAAAAAATATTCATACTTATAATATTTCATCTACCAGTAACACTGGAATCTAAGATTAGAAATCAGAGTTGATACCCAAGTAGTTGCTGCGGGTGTCCCTTAATATGAGCAATCTAAACAGCAGGCTGTTATGGCTCAATTAGCTGACCCCTGGAGTGCCTCTCCTGTGCATGCACCTTGACATGCTGCAAATTACCTCTAAAGAGAGCCTAACCCAAATAAAACCCTAATTTACAGATGTTTTAAGGTAGGCAAAATTTATCCCACTTTGGAAAGCAAGTTAGTTCTGTTCTGATTTATTTGTGCTTTCTCAGATTTTCATGTGTCAGTATGTTCTGCAAATTTCTACACAACTGGTGTAACAAGACATAATTTACTTTGATTTTTGACCATAAAATCAAAATACGTTTGCTACACTTAACTGTTCTCACAAGACCTAGAATACGCCCAAGGTAGGTATTTTACTGGAAAAAAAAATATTGAGAAACAATGGGATTGCTCCAAACAGAAATTATTGCATAATCAGGTTTTATTAGTCAGATTATTTTGAGGGCATTTGTTCACAGCCTTATGGAAAAAGTTTTAATATAAAAGGCTGTCCATGTCCATTTTTATCACACTTTGGGGGGTTTGGTTTGTTTTTAACAGCTCCTGAGACACCGTTTGCCAGATGTCAGTAAGGGTAGGGCTCATGCTGTTCCTCCCAAAGGCTGTGTGATGTTCAGAGTGTTCTGCTCATCACTCACAGGCTGTCAAGACCTGCAGGTCTGAGTATTGCTGAGAAACAGAAAAACCTCAACAATCTTCCTGGATTTTGCCAGCAGTCCAAGAACCCTGGTGTCTCCACATTTCAGCAGCCAAGCACTCAAGAGTACTGCTGAAGTAAATCAAGAGAGTCATTTTAGGATAAGAAACATGCAGTCAACAATTTGATTTCAAATACATTCCAAGTCTGCTTCTATTCATGTGGTTCCTCACATGTGGCTGGACTAAACAAAACTCATTCACTCTCAGAACTGTTATGGAACATTTTTCTTGGGTCATTCGTGACACTATACCAAATAATCCAATGCACAATTATGCTTTTGCAGATATCACTATCTGGACACTTCATTAACAGAAATCAGACACTGCTTCTTTTCTGAAATTACTCACTTTCAACAATTTAGCAAAAATGCTAATCCAACATCAGCAGCAGTCAAAAATAAAGATAACTTTAAGCAATAATAAAAAAAGACAGCCTATTAGAAATACTTATTTCTCCATGGACAACACACAACTAGCCAGAAACACAAAGAATTTCTAAAATGAAAATTCTGGTTACAAACTCGTTTATGGCAGCAGAAAACAGTAAACAGAAAACTGAAAACAGTAATTTCTTTATTTTGCAATAGGAAAAAGACAAAAGTAGAAAAGTGACATTTCAAGCTCAGAAAAAAACATTTCTCAAAATGTTTTGAAAATTCCACTAAGTTGTTGTTTTGAGGCTGGGCTGGTTTAGGTGTGGGGGGTTTTTTAATAGGATTATTGTATTTACACCAGAAATAGGAGAAACAGGAAATAACCAGTATTGCATCTAGTTAGATAAAACTCATTCACACTACAAACTAGGCACTGCTAATGAAATAACTAATTGAAATCTGTTAATGCCAGCTCACACAAGACCTTGAGCTGCCAGGTGTTTTTCACTGAAGGTGGCAGAAAACACAAGCTGTAAAATCCCAGCTGACCCAGTATTTTATGAAAATAAAGACCAAAGTCACACTAGATAAGAACCCACACAAGAATAAGGCTTATGAGAGGAAAGCACAGCAGAATGAAAGGACAGATCTTCCCCTGGATAGCTTTGAGATCCTCTGTACTTGAAGCACAGGCTCAAACTATCAGTTTCATTGGCAATACTGAACGCTCACATGCCTGCTCCAGACACACATTTCCATCAGAAAGTGCAGCTTAAACACCAAACTATTGACATTCAAGCTCATTTTAATAGTGTATGTTGTTCATTCACTATTATAACATTATTATGCTATGTAATAACATTATTTACTTCACTGTTAATTGACACTGCCAATATAGTTCTGAGTTTACTGGGTTTTACCCAACCAGTAAAGCTGTGATTCTTAAGACTTATTACATACTACACTGCAGTACACATTTACCATCAGCAACAGTTATGGCACCTATAAAAGTGACACAAACAAAGCATAACTGTACCCAAAATATAAAACAAAAAGCTGTATTATTGATAATATATTCATTCCTCTGAACCAGTTCAGAGTTCAAAAGATGGCACTTGCTTGTGCTCTGCTTGAAATAAACAGCCAAAACTTTCCCAGACAACATCCTATGCAACAGATAGGCTGGAGCAGAGTACAAAATTAGGTATGCAACTAAGTGCAGATCTTGGATTTATCCCCAGATAAACATGTGTGAACACTTCCACTGTACTTTGCAAAACTAGACTAGAGAACAGCCTTACCCATCAAGTTGTCTGACCCTACACAACTCGAAGGATTTAACAATTTAATAATCCTGTGTTTCAGAAAGCACTATGACTTTATTTTTCAGTTAAGATACTCTGATAGTTTCAGAACACTACAATTCTTTGTAGGTGCCAATATCAACATGAAGTACTTACCCTTTAGCAATAGTTCTTTGACATTTTCAGTAACTTGGTTTACCATTATTCTTCTTCCAGCTCTTAGCACATGCTTTAGTAAATGCTTCCTCTGTGAAGTCCTGAGGATTGTTCAACTTCAATAATATTGTATTTCCAAAAGAACTTTTTCTACCTGCTCTGACAAAGTGCTGGCTGCAATGTTGAATTGGACTAATCTCTTCCAAGAAGCAGGAGTTCCTTACAGAAAGCTATGCTGACACTGATATAATCCTGGCATTATAATCCTTTCAACACCGAGAAAATATATATCAGGATATTACAGAAAATGCTACTTGTGAAATCCAAGCCCAGGCACATTTACGAGGCACACTGCAGCTGTTTGCACACTTACTCAAAAGCGTGCCACAATTCTGCTGCTTGCTGAGTGTGGGATCAGACAGGGTTTTAAACCTGCTAACGGCACAAAAAGTGTAGCTCTGTGACGTTAGCCCTGCAGGCATTTCAGCTTTCAAGTGAGAACAGTGATCTGTTTCTTTCCATCTTCAATACATTAGAATAGGATGACCCATTCATGGATGAACCACATGTGAGATCACAAAAAAAAAACAGCAACAGCAGGATGAAATGGGAGGTTTATGTAAGATACACAAGAAATACTAATTTAATGATTCTAAGCACTTCATAATTACCAGAGCCCCCACTATTCTGCCCATTCATGAGGAGGTCCTCTGGATACCAGCACACACCTCACTAAGACTTATCTCCATGATGGGATAGGTGCTGTCACCAGGAATACCTGTGTAATTAAAGATGCCAAGTCACTTGGAACTCGCATCACTTGGGAGCTTTCATAATATAACCTGTCACTGACAGATGAAAAAAAAGAACACTATAAAAACAACCTTTATTTCACTGTAATCCACTTCAGAGGTTCTTTCATGTGGAACGACTCCAGCACCATTTCTCACAATTATCCTCCCCAAAACCCCATCCCTTCACATGCATGAGTGCACCTCAGATACAGCACACCTTCTATCAAAATATAGGGTGCAGCATTCTGGTATTTTCCCTGCCTCAAGAAAAGCCTCTTGTCTTGCTATAGAATGTTCTCACTTTCTCTGAAAGAATGCAACATACATCTATGAGACCAGTATGCAGATTCCATGTCATATTCAATTCAAATCCACCTTTCCTTCTGATACCAAATACAGAAAATTCTTTTCAGCCCTATACATGTTCAACTGACCATGGCTTCACAGTACAAAGAGAGAACAACCAAAAAAAAAAGTCCAAAAAACACACACCATCATCTTGGACATACCTGTTCCCTCCTCCAGCTCAACACAGGCCAAAGAAACAATTGTACAGGCACAAACCTTGGAGTGAGAGAAAGCAGATGGGAACAGTGACCACTAAAATCCAGCACTGCCACCTGCTCAAAAAACTTCCTACAGGAAGTGGAAAGAAATAGGGTAAGAGCCAGGTTGCTAAATATGCTCCAGACATACAGAAATTAACAGAAGAAAGGAGATTTAACTATTTTGAACATTTCAATGTATGTACATTCTCTGCATTGCATACTACACATTGTACATTTACAGACATCTATCTACTGTCCATTCCTGAAAGACAGCAGAAGGACACTGGTGACCACTTAGAAGCTGATTGTGAAACCCTGAATGTCATTAGTTTTCAGTCAGTTAACTCATACAGAAAGCGCTGAACATCAGGTATTTCTTACATTTGAGAAGTACTGTGTTCCATGTGGAAACAAAGTTCATGAGAGTTTTTTTTTTTTTTTAAGCCAAGGGAAAAAGGGAAGGGGGAGGGCGTTTCAAGGAGGAGGGGAAAAAAACGAAAAAGTCTGTCTATAGTCCAAGGCTGAAATCCAAGGATGACCTTTCAGTGTGAAGTGCTACAAACAGCCAAAACTCACTCTAACTCTGGTCATAATACTTACAGAAAGTACAAGTCAGCATGAGACTTCTCCAAGCAAAAGGAGTCACTCCTTCCCACTGAACATTTTAGAGGGTGGAGACAGCTCTGACAATGCACATGATAAAGAGCAAACCACAGTTCTTCTAAAACACAAATATTTTGACACACATTTACAAAGAGCCCACAAGTCTCCCAAAACAGCACAACACATTTCACACACTGCAACACAGCACAGACCAAGACAAAGTCAGATATTTGGCTAAGCCACAGTGGCTTTTACCATCATTTTACAGAAAGTTCGTCTGTTTGCAAGAGCATCAGAGCAAAGTGAGTATAACACATTAGCTTAGAGAAACTCTTCAAAGAGCAATTGGCAACATTAGATCACCTTTCTGCTTCGCCAGTCAGGTATTAGGCAGCTAGAACACAATCTAAGTCAGAAAACACTCCAAGATGTATAATATTGAGTTTGTTCCTGCTAAATATATGCTTCTATCACAAAGTCTACAATACAGTGTCTTCAAAGGGCAAAGGCTAAATACTGCAAATAAATAATTCTCTCTGTTGCCTTGAGTTACAGCTTTGAAGCTCCTTGCATGTGTGCTAAAAGACAACACAAGGCAGATAATCATCCCACTGTCTGGTTACACAGAATTGGGATCTACCAAACATGGCTCAACTACACCTCCTTTCATGATTGGCTACCATGTGGCAGAAATTAACCCCTGACATTGTCATCACATTTCCTGGAACACAGAAACGCATCAAGAGTGAGTGGTTTGTGTTGGCCTAGACAAATAAGACAAGATAAAAGTTCTTTGCAGGAGCTGAAGCAAGGGTTGGCTTGTGATGCTCTCAAAACAGCCATGCAGGGTGCAGAACACAAACAGGATCCAGGGAAAGGAAGGGATGCTGTTGAGGAGATGGGAGGTGGTCAAGTGGTACTACTGCCAAACACTTCACAGTGTGAAATCACACTGGACAATTAAAACCTTTGCAGAACAAAGCCAAATGTACAGGAGCAGTAGCTTCTAAAATCAGACCTGCAAGACAACTAACAAACTTCTACCTTTGTGTCAGCTCTAGACACAAATATATACTACAGCAAGCAGTAGAAAAAGTAAGATCAATTATACCATTTAGAGGAGGATCAGCAAGACAAAGCTCCTGAATGCAAAGGTAGAAGGCAGAGGAGAAACAGTAATGAGCTGTCCTCCATCAGAGACAGCAGCAGCTATGCCATCCTCTTGAATTACTCCTAGACCTGACTCAGATCCGACCTCCTACATGGAAATCCAGAGGTGGACTTTGCACACCCTAACCAAGCTCAAAGCTACTCAGCTTGCAAGCAGAGACAGGGTCATAAAACAAAGTAGCATTGCTATAGATAATTTTATGGAAAACAATTATACTCCAGGGCCTAAAAACTGTGTTTTACTGCAGCAATCAGCAATTTAAAGTATGCAAGAGCAAGTCTCAACAAGTTTGCCCTTCTTAACTCAGCAAATGAGCAGCTTCTAATGGCACACCATAAAAATTCTTTTTTCCCTTTGACATGGAAGTGAAAGTCAGAAGGTTGTATGGTCTGCTTCATGATAACAGGGTAAATGCAGTGATTGAATGATGTTCTAAATCCCTCAGATAAACACAACAAGTCGCTGGCTACTGGTAGGAGATGAAACTGAAGGTTGGTAATTAGACTGCAGGGAAAGAAACCCATGTAGTCTTGTTGAGGCATAATTACCTCAAACCTATCCATAGCACAGTGTGCCTCTGCCCTACACACAGCTCTGTGTCATCGCTCCTCTGCCAGGACCTGGTTATACAACCCCTGCCACAGATCCCTGCAAGGCAGCCTCCAACAGCAGCTCACAGCTGTGATCCTCATTTTCAAACTAATCGATGGATTGCATCCTCATGACAGTACAGACCATGTGCCAATCAATGCAGGAGCTGTGCTTCTAGGACAACGCAGGTCACTTGGGAGGAGAGAAAGGGGCAAATGAAGCACTCTGCATTCAAAAGGATGGACCTGTGGGCCAAAAATCCAGGAGACATTAGGCAAACCCAAAATGTGAATACCTGGGGAAATGCTGGCGCACCATGCCTTAGACAAAGGAGCTTCCTGGAGCAGCACTGTGACCATCAGTACAGAGGTGGGATCCTTCACCAGTGCCAGTGCCTCCCTCACCCCTTGCCCAGCCCTGCCTGGCACTGGCCTCTCATCTTCTGCTCAGCAAAATGCCATTTCATTTACATTTCCAACAAGTCTAAAGCTGCCTCCAGTCAGCAAGGCATAACTGCCAAGTTATCAAACTTCCCCACTCATCCATAAGCTAATTGAGTAAAAGCTTTTTGGGGGCAATTAGCACTTTATTCTGCATGTCAAATTCCATCTCTCTGTCCTACAGAGCACAAAGAAGATCAAAAGACGATTAAGAAAGAACTCCACCAGGTACCTTTAACAGCAAAAAAATTTGAAAAAATGTATTCCCAGAACTGTTCTGACCTGTACCTCTGCTGCTCAGACATGACTTAAGACTGCTGAAAAGCAAACAACCTTCTTTTCCAAGCCATACCTAGAACCCACCACAAAATCTAAAGCCCTATTAAAAGCCTGTTAGGAAAAAAATGCTACTCCATTCACGCCAGGAACTTTTTATGGTTCAGAAGTGACAGTTTGAAACTTGCGAAACAGTGTTTAAAATAAAAGCTATAGGGGACAAATAGACAGTAAACAGGCTACAAAATAACCTCCAGACACAGTTACATATACATATATGCAGTTACAGTATGCAAAATGTTGTCATATTCAAATTCCAGAGAGGTTTACCCTACATGGATTGTAAGGGCTGTATTTCTGTGCAGACCTTTAAATTTAAAGACAGACATATTAACTGTCACATATTTGAGTCTGTGAAAAGACTAATGTTTTTTGTGTATGTATTTTGTTATTTTGCTTGCTTAAAACAAAGATAATGTTTGCTTGGCAATTGCTACAGCAGCCACTGTGAAAGATGCTCAGTCCTCCATGCATGACAAAATCCAAGTATGCTGAAAGAAATCATCCAAAGCAGCTCAACTGAAAGAGCAAGAACAGTACTACTCATTGCTAAGGGATCACTTGGCAGCATTTAAACAGTTGCCTACTGAAAACTAATAATTAAGAAAGAGGTTTTACTAAATCAAACAAAAAAAAAAACCCAGAAATTTTATTATCCAAGAATAAAAATCAGCTTAGTACAATTAAGAGATGCAATATTTCCAATTCAGAGGTTACTGAAGACAAAGGAAAGGCCCCTAATATGTAATTCAAATAGGCTTTAAACCATGTCTTAAAATGGTGCATTTTTTTTTTCTCTGTAATTCAGGTCACAGAACAAAGTATTTAAAGAGCAACCTTGAAGCAACGAGTTGAAGACACGGACCTTTTGATGAAAGAAATCTTGCTCCACATATTGGTCCTAATAGCAATTTTTCTGCAATTTAAAGCAGTCAATTATTTGCTGCATCACAATCAAAAACAGATGTAAATCCTTAACTTGGTCTTGGAAGGGGAAACTCACCAAATGCAGCTTTCCTCTCCCTGTGGCACTGGGCATCCCCCATCCTGTTACATGCACTTCAAAACAAGGCAGTGACCACTAACTCTGATCTTTCTCAAGGTGGTTGTTGCCATCCTCAGCCAACAGCATTTATGATGTTTGGCTACATTTCCTAATCAATGAGACTGCAAACTACCTTAGTCTTCATTCTACACAGAACTTCAGAGCAAAAGCCAAAATGAAATGTTATATAGAAAAGCATGCAAAAACTTATGCTTTAATTTTGTTGCAGCAGGGAAAAGAAAACAGATGTCACTATTTTCTTTGAGGAAGTGAAACACTGAAGAAGTTTTTAAGGGGAAATTGACTAACACACACAGATCAATTTTATACATGAGAGAGAGATGTAATACAAACACAAGACACCCAAAAATGTACTTAAAATTCTTTAGAAAAGCTCAGAGATTGTATAGAAAATATAACTTCAGCATTATTAAAATATTCCCAAACTTAGTCGCAACTCAAGTTTGGAATGGCTGCTTAGCAAGCACAGGCAGAGAGAATTCTGTACAAAATCCATGTCTTTTCATGTACAACTGCTTAGCCTTCTAATGCAGGTGTTCTCCAAAACACAAAAAATCTTCAGCTGCAAAAGACCAACAGAGGGTTGTTTGGGTTTTTTCAACAATCTTCTTTTAGTTTTTTTGCAACACGCAGACCCACGCGCACACGGGTACGGGAGCTGCTTTCACATCACTTAGACATATCACAAAGATTCCTGCCAGAGCTTTTTCAAATAACTGAAATACCAGAGAATCCACAAAAAGGCCCATGTTTTCCTATATTTAGCTAAGTCTCCTGTTCACCAGCAGCTGGCACCACGATCCCCTTGGTACTGGACAGCTGCAGCCCCTCCAGCTCGGTCCTAATCACTGCACAAATTAGAAGGAGTATGAGACATGCTTAGCAAAAGTAGCAGTTTATGCAGCAACAAGAACTTTTTTGTTTTCCTAGACAAGCATTTTAACAAATTAAACCTTACTATACTACAAGTCAATAAAAGAAACTAGAGATACCAACCACGGGCTCCAGGAAAATGAGCTCCTCAGAAAAATTCCTTTGATTACAGGGTATAAAGAAGTATATACCACCTCCTTCACCCACCCAGCTATTATAAACAGCTAATTATGTCACAAAGCACTTTTCCACTCTCATTTTTCACATGCCAAACTCTTAACTTTCCTTATCTGAAGCAAGAGTCCACTTCTCTATGCACCTGTATTGTTGAGAAAAGCATTCTGGAATTTAGCACTGCAATCAGTGGTGTGCTAAATGCTGACTGCTCAAACAGAAAGAAAAAAAAATTTAAAAAAAAAAAAAAAAAAAAAAGAAAGGAAAGAAAAGGAAAAAAGCCCTAACAACAAAAAAACCCCCCAGGACTTCTAAAGTATGACCCTGCTGCTAAGATCCCTTTCAGGACCTGCACTGAAAACCATAACTATTGCTGTGGATCCCACAAGTAAGCTTTCTGAAAAGAAATAAATATTGACATATTTAGCAGTGACAGGACACCTTTAATATCACCAAATTTACACATCATACTTTTCAGAGAGGGGAACCAGATGCCAGCAGAACAGAAAAAAAAACCCTTCTGCATCAAAATGCAACTACATTGAAGAAGATGCAGTCTCCATCCCATTTTCAGTAAGAGAATAGTTAACAAATAACCAGAAAAGACAGTTCACTGACATCAGTATTGCTATTCTCAGGTTACTTTCTTTTGTCTGAAACAATTCAGAGGTTCTGCCTCAACTCCACCCCAGGCTGCCTCCTCTATGACTTCTTTCTGCGGCTTTTAGGCAACACAAAAAATGCTGAAGACGCTTGTGCTACAGAGGTTATGCAAAAATATGCCACTATGACCACCATAACAGTGCCATTTAGCCACACTGCTGCCAGCAGAAGTTCTTAAGATAACTTAAATGCTATTTGGACATACTTCTGTCGTCCTATTTAGCCCTAGTGTCTAATTTATTACGTGATTAATTTTATCTTATCTCTGGACTTCGCCAAAACGCCTACATAAATTAAGCACTTTGAAGAAGGATTTTTGAATGATTTATGTGTCCCCACTAAAAGTATCTTCAGACACATGTCATGTGAGCATAGTCTCAAGTCTTGCAAAAGACTGAAAATCTTTACTAGTAAGTTACCACATGTTGAAGCAGTGAACCAGGAAGTTTAAAGTAAAAGCACACTGCTATCACACTAGAACTTTACCCACATTTTCCAAAACAGCTCACTGCAAATGAGCAGCACAAGAACACTGAACACACTGATACAGAATGTAAGCTCAGGGTAAAGGTATCAAGTCTAGTTAGAGAACTCAGGGCTTGGAGGAAGCCATGTGATAACTGGAACATAAGCAGAGCAATTCCTTGGCAAAAACCAAGGGTGGCAGCTGACCAAAGCTAGTTAGTGACACCAAGCTGATTAGTGTCTCATTTCCACACAAAAGTCAAGGGAAGATAAATAACTTCCCACAGGACACATGACATTGCCACACTTTGGTTAACTGGGTGCACAATGACTGTGGAGCTGAGATTTTGATTAAAGCAAAGTGTATTTGGTTTTTTAAACACTATTCAGACCCCACCGTCCCTCTTTTTGCCCTGTGTACCCAACCTAATATGCTGGCTTTATTTCAAAGACAGAAGGGATGCCAAATTCACATTTCTCATCCCTGACGATCCATAAAGAAGGACTCACGTGTTTATCATGGGATCACAGGATAATTCTTTGTACTTCTTTTTCTAAATGAAAGATGTCAAAGTCTATTACAAGCAGTGGCAGTCACTGGAACCTACTTAGAAATAAAAGACTGATTTTATTCATAAGCAAGCACTGGAACTATCTGTCAAGGCTAAATTATTGCACACTGACTAATGTCTTCTTATGGAAATGGTTGACAAGAAATTCTGTTGCAGAACAGTTTCACATCTGTAGAGTTTAGATGACACCCTATCACTTGATGTCCTAAAAAAAGCAAAATTCAGGAAAAAAAAAACTTCAAAAACAGAGGTATGACAAATGAAGGCAATGGTAAAAAGATCAAACCAAAAAAAAAGGATCCATCAGAATCATAAGCAACAGCCTAAGATATTGTGCAAGGAGTACTGGACAACACAGGCACTACTCTGCAGACTGTTACAGAGCAGCTATAAACAGTTACAGTGCCATGGCCACACTCTGGAAAGGCCATGTCCTTACTGAGTCACCTCAATCCAATCAAACTGAGCAATCCAAACAAGTCTTGAGATCAGGTTCTGAATAGCAAGCAGACAAAATAAAATCTTCCCAGAAGAAGGTTCACCAGAGCAACGGCAACCCGTTTCTCACACTGCCTGTGGTGGAGCTACTTGATGGCACAGCAAGCCTGGACCACGGGCACTGCTTAGGCAGCTCTGTGGGCATCCATGTATCAGTGTCAACTGTGTGCACTTCGACAAGGCCACAACCTGAAACCTGAACTCTGCACTCAAGTCAAACAGTTCATCTTATCTCGAATCAGGGGCATCACCAACACCAACAAATCCCACCATGAGCCCCGTAATCAGCTGCCACAGAAGGCTCTGCAGGGTCACCCTCTTGCCTCCAGTCTGCAGGCTCCAGCCAGTGCTAAACTCTGAGCAGCTCTGAGATATTCTGCCTTCAGCAGGAGCATCCACCTCTGCTGGGTCATATCATCAACACCCCCCTGTGTGAGAGGCCAGGGAAACTGCACAGGATGTAGAAAGCAGCACCAAAACTGAAAGGAATAACATAAGATTGAGTTCAGATTCCCCTCTACAGAGCTACAAACCCAAGAAACCCAGGAAAAAATAGAAAAGGCTAGTGCTGAAGAACATGCTTGTCAGTACAGGTAGGCAAGACACATATCTTTATACATACACCCCGAGGATATGAAACAATACTTAATTACTGTGAAAGTAAATTAAAAAATG
The DNA here is from genome assembly GCA_013398275.1 of Promerops cafer. Taxonomy (NCBI): domain Eukaryota; kingdom Metazoa; phylum Chordata; class Aves; order Passeriformes; family Nectariniidae; genus Promerops; species Promerops cafer. The sequence continues at coordinate 1,343,470 of VZSE01005852.1, read as the reverse complement.
GAAGGCAGTTAGAGTTCAAACAAAAACTGAACTAGCTACCATATATTAGTAGAGAAATTACTAGATATTTATCAGCTTTAAAACAGAGACTCAGCTAACTTCCAGCAGCATGGTTGTGCACTGCAGTTGGGACAGCAGCACATTAGAGGCCACAGCTTGCCAGTGACTGATGGACTGTGACAGGGACCAAGTGGGTACCCTGAAGTGTGTTGGTTGCACACATCCGACAGGCAGCATACCCACATAAGAGGTGGTTTGAGTTGACCTTCCTTTATCCACCATGGCAGCAGCTTCCACAAGCCACACTTATCACCACATGGCCAAAGCTAGCTATTGGAAAAAGCATTCCACGAGGTGTCCACCTCAACCTGCTGAGATGAGTAAAAAACACCTGTTACTTTCATACACACAGGGACTACATGGTAAGTAGCCTGAGAGTACAACAGTCCTATTTTACAAAACAAATTAAAGGCCCTGCACAGCCTTTAGGGCTAGTGCTTCAAATTGTCTGTGGTAATAGACAGCTTGGGCAAAGCACCTCCCTTTCATCATCCTACCCACACTAGGCATGGAAAGAACGGGCATTAGGGCTATATAAGCTACTTGGTATTCAAAATCAAAAATTTCCTTGAAAATGATACAATGAAAGACAGAACCTCCCAATGCACACATACTGGAGATTGAAACGCATATTCTCAGAGAAATGAACAAGTTAACACAGCAGGAACTGAACTTTGTTCTTATGACAGTTGAGTATCACACAGCAAAATAACCCTGTTGCCTTCCTTAAGCACAGGCCTGAGCAGTGCAGGCTCCCTTCAGGGATTACTGTACATTCAGTAACATTTGCAATCTGAAAAGTTTGACTGCACAGGCAAGGAAGAACAGGTCAGGTGTTTACTGCTTTTTCTTTTGTTGCCTACAGTCACTCATGATTCACAGAGGGTAAGTCAGATTCACCAGACGAGCCCATGGGAAGATCCCCTTCCTAAAGGTTACAGAAAGCTACACATAACCAAGGCAGAGAAAAAAAAAAAAAAAAGAACAGATTGCACAAAGAGCTAAAACAACCTTGTACCAGAACTACACTACTGCCCAAATCTAAGTGTCCTTCACATTCCCACTAGAAACACTCACTGCATTTAAAGTGATTTATATCTAAAAGTCACAGCAAAACACCAAGACAGGCTGAGCACTGATATCAGCTGCCTAGTTAAAGAATGTACTTTTCACCACCCAAAATCCCCTCCTACTTACGTGATCTTCTTCTCAATTGGAATAAATTAACCCCTAAGAAAAAGCAGCTCTGCCTGGCAGGAGCAGTTGAGAGAGCCACACAGGCACAAAGCACTTGCTGTAGTATTCAAGGGCCCGGTTTGCAGGAGAGAGACCTTGCTGGGCAGCCGCGTTTTTTAAGATGATATAAACAAGTCAAGCAGACACCGTTAAATTCGGCTAACTTAACTGAATTATCTATCACCCGTTTATTTTGGCAGTGGAGCACTGAAAACATCTGAGCCTATCTTCACGTACTCTTATCACCTCTGGAGACGGCAGCCTGTGGGAGCACCGATAAGAGCTATACCCCGGGCCAGCCCCGCTCCCCGCTGCAGCCCGGGCTATCACCAAGCGGCTGGGGGGGGCGGAGGGAACCCCGGGCTGGCTCCCGTGCGCTCCGGGGAACCCCGTGTCCTGGGCATCCCCGGGTGCGCCGGGCGGGCTGCGCTGCCATCGCTCGGCCCGGCCCGGCCCGGCC
>VZSE01005852.1:1295614-1341171 GCA_013398275.1 Promerops cafer | reverse complement strand
GGGCGCCCTCGGCCCGCCGCCCTCCCTTGCGGGCGCTGCCGGGCCGCCTCGGGGATGAAATTTCCCCTCCGCCGTGGCCCGGGCTCCCTCCCTCGCCGCCGCCATTTGCTAGGCAGGAGCGATGCGCGGAAAGCAGCGGCGGCAGCGGGGATGGGGGCCGAGCCCCAGGGATGGGACCGGGTGATCCCGGAACGCCCGGAGGAACGGGGCGGAGCGGGCAAGCATCAGCAAGTGAGCCGAGGGCAGGAGACCCGAGAGCCCCGCCGGGCCGGGCAGTGAGAGTGCTAATTAGGGATATCACGGCTCCCAGCAGCCGTGGGGCTGGCGGAACCGGCGGAAAGCGCAGTGGCGCCCCGGGGGCCGGGTGTGTGCAGGGTGCCGGCACCGCGTGAGGTGCAGCTGTCCCCGCTTCCTGTGCCTGCGGTGGCACCGCCCTGGTTTCCCTTGTGCTCGCTCTCGGCTCCGGCGGCCCGAAACCCTCGGCAGGGACGTGGCAAGCGGAGCAAGCCCACGGAAACGGGGAACATGGCAGCGCTGAAGGCGTGGGGGGAGCGCGGGCGAGGCGCTGCCTGCGGAGATTTGCATGCGGGCCGGGCCCGAGGGTGTTTGTAGTGGATGCAAAGCAGCCAGTTGCTAAGGCAGCAGACGGAGGGACCGTGGCCCTGCCGCTCAGACGGGGGCTGCGGAGCCGGGGGACACCATTGTTCGGTCCCACTCTGGAGGCAGAGCGGTGACATCCCCTCCGTAAAGCTCGCCTTCGGGGGCATCGGGGCACGCCAGCCACACCTCCTCTTCCCCCCGAGTGAACAAAATTAGATTTTGCCTTCACATTTGTAGAAGCTGGCGCCAGCAGTGGGTATTTTGGCCTTCATTTTGCATATGGAAGCCTTCACATGGAGTTTAAACTTGAATTAGTAGTTGATAATGTCATTCATTGTCTGTATTTGAAAGCTGGCCTTGACAGTAGAAGGATCTCTTTTTAATGTGTTGTGTAATCATCAGAAAAAAACTGGAAGACATTTTGTGTGTTTTATGGTGGACCATCAATTCAAACTAGTTCTGTAGGTTTCTGTAGACTAAAAAATTCCCTAATCAAGAAATGGGTGTACAGTGACAAGACATTCCAGCACAGGTGTGAGATTTGTCTTTGGATCACACAGGAGTCTACAGGAGGGTACAAAGCTTAGAGCAGAGGAGCTAAGGCTCAACCTTTCCTGTGCTCAGAACCACCTTACCCCCAGCTTTCTGAATATGTCCTGCCTTTTTGACAGAGCATCCCCCAGATCACTGAGAGGAAGAAAAATTTGTTATGAGCAGGAGAGAGACAAACATGGGGGAGAATGCTTTGTTCACAAGGAATGGCTAGTAAGTCTTTGTTTAATTGGTTGGGGTTTGAAATAAACACGAAGGACCCATGCTGTGGAGCGACTGCTGCCAAGGGGGTGCAGGTCTCAGTTCACTTAGCACAGTTGCTGGTGGACCACCTCTGGGGCAAGTCAGAGTAATTACACCTCTTGGTATTGATCAGACAGGTGGAAACTAAGACTCCTGTGCTTTCATATAACCTACATTTTACTTTTGACACTTAGCTGTGTTGGGGGAAACAACAAGGATCTTCATGTGGCCTTGTGTATCTCTGTAAACAGCCTTATCAGTTTTGGAGGAGATTGAAAAAAAGAACAGAATTTCCTCTGTTGAAAACTCCTCTTTTCTTGAAGACTTAGGGTGAGATGATTTTTTTCCCCAGTAACACTAAAATGAGCATGTTTGTAAATGTGGTCCCCTGAGGTCTGTAAAGTTTGACTTGCAATTTCTCTGGGCAAGCAATAATTTTATCCTCCAGAGGAAAGTAGAACAATGGGCCAAAGAGTAGCATTTTCTGTTTTACCCTCTATGATTGAATTACGTTTCATTAGTGTTCATGAAATGTTTGACCTAACAAGCTAAACCCCACCAAGAAAACAGGAAAATTCATTGATAGAGGACAAATAATTGTATATAGAAAAGAGGCAAGATGCTAATTCACCATTAAGCACATTTGTTCATCTTCAGTCTTCTTTCCTCTTTTCCACTTTATAAAACTTTTGAGTGAAAGTGTCTGGTCTAAGTAAGCTGGCCTAGAGAAAGGAGGCAGGGACTGTAAGAAATAAGTCTCCAAAGTTAATGTTTTTGGAGTCTTGCCTATTCAGGAAGAAGTATTAAAGTGGGCACTTCCCTCTCATTTCACCTTTGAAAGAGGATGTGGCAAGGAGACACCACTCTTTAGGTGCCAAACTGCATCTGTGCCATCACAGAACATTTTAGTATCATAGAATCAGTGGTAAGGAAATGGTAACCCATGAGCAGAAAAAGTTAAAAAAAAATTAAGGCTCATGCATATATACCAGCAACTCCCTTCTCTGGAATGGAAACTACATCCAAATATCTTAGGAGAGAATTGAGCCCTAGGAAACCATTCAAGTCTATCGAAGCAAAAATATTTCTTTTGTCTAAGGACAAGGGTTCTTTACTGACTTGCAGAAAGACCGTATTTAGAACTGAGAAGTTATCTACCCATATCAACTTTGTTTAGCATCTGCTTTGTAACAGAACACAATTTCAACCTCGATGATTAATTTTATTTTTTTTTCTGAGGATAGTAAGTGACTTACTCTGAATGGTATGAGTGGCCATCATAAGCTCAAAAGTTGTCTGATATGAATATGATGCTAGAATGAGACTGGATGATCTACAATACAACAGTATTTATCTAAAACAACATAGCTATCTTCTCATTAAATAAAAGGGATAAAAATGACCTGTTTTTTACAAAGCTAAATAGAATATGGGATTATGGTTTCATATAGATACAGACTGGTCAGTGAAAACAAAAAGCAGAGACAATAATTTTAATTTCCTCTTTCTTTTTTAATTTTTCTATACACCCCACTCCAATATCAACAGAGAAAACTGCACTTCTAAGAAAAAAGCCTGGTGGTTTCACAGCAAAAAACAATGAGTTCAGCTCTGCAGAGTCTTATTAGATTATTAGAAGGCGTATTAGAAGAGAAAAGGTCTGTATTTTCAGTAGTCTAGTTTACATTTACAGCATCAGTGAAATCAGCAGCCTAAAGATGAGCAAATCCATCATCTCCCCTCTGATACACAACTGGGAACTGCTTTTCAATTGGTACTAACTACAAATCATGTAATTAAAGACAGTTCAGCTCTTCATTAGTAAGCCACTGGATATTTGTGAACTACCTTAAGCAGGTAAAGCTTCCAGCTGAAAGGTCAGTACCCTTCCACAGCAGACAACTGTGCTGTTCAACTCAAAGGCTGTATGAGAAACTCTGAGGCTTCCAGAAGGGTAGTTTAGTTAATTGCTGTGGAGCCTGATAAAAATCCTCAGGGCAGGCAAGTGAGGTCGAGTTTGCCTTGAACGCTTCTTACTGCAGGTGACCACCTCTGAAGCACTAAAAAAGGAGCTTGGCTTTCAGAGCGCAGCGTGAGACCGCGACTGCACGCATCCCCCGCTGTCAGACAGGCTTGGCTCACGTGTGTGGGGAGTTCCATCCCTTCCCGGGCAGGCAGCACTCAGAGGTCCCCCTGTGGTGCTCATGCAGCCATCCTAGGAGAGAGTGAGCACAGAATTGCCATCAGTGTATCAGCACTTCCAAGGGTTCAGCCTCACACGGGATGTGGTGCACGCCTTGGAAGGCCCTGGTACACGAGCTCTGGAGTGTTGTTAACTTCCAGACTTGCAACATGTGATGTTAACCTCAACCAAATACGATTCCTTCTCAAAGCAAGTGATTCCCCATTTTTTTAAAGGATAGACACAGCATCTGAAACTGTGTTTGAGGACAGCTTTTCTTACCTTCCTTTCTTCCTGAATTTCATGGAGAGATATCTAATTTTAAATAGTTTAGTTTTTTCTAACTAGGAGAATCAAGGCCAAGTGAAAAGTATCATCTGTGGAAATAAGTCATAACATTGCAATTCAGATAATTTTTTTTAATTCGTCTCTAAAATGATGTTGCCCCCCTAACACAGCAGGGAATCTGTAACTGTTCTTTATTGTTTTGAAAGATATTTCCCACTAGAGTGGAACCTGGGTGACAAATAGCTGACCATCAGAAATAAAACAACAAAACAAAATTCACCACTGCCAAGGTACAGTTTCCCAGGACATCAGGCTTGGCAGGAATTCTGCCAGTTCATGGCCAGCATTTCACCATAGTGAACTTTGGTTTTCAGCACATTCCTGCTTCTCCACATGCGAGGATCACACCAGCCTTGTGGACAAAGCAGGCTGGACCTGGCAACCTGGCTGTAAAGGTTTCTCCCTCGTAAAGACCAGGATCCAGTTCCCATGGCAAGGACAGGCAGAGGCTGGAAGAGATCCTTTGGAGAGGACCACGACATGAACGTCCGTGTAATACATGGTTGTAGGAGATGCAGTGTGCAGTCATCCACAGGCCATTTCCAGGAGAAAAGTGAGGCGAGGAAAGGCCACACTGTAGCAGGACAGGAGCTCTTCTGCTAAAAACAACTGAAAATTTTGCTGTTCTGCTAAAAAACATATCACAGCTTAAACATTAAAAGACCACAAGAGGACACTATGGTGCCACTTACCTCCAAAGTTTTACTTTAAGGAACTTCTGCTTCACTTGTAAAATTACTTATAACTGTATTTGATGCATGAAATAGCCATTTCTACAAAAAACCTTAGTCTCATCCTTAGAAACTGAAAAGTTGCTTAGTTTTTGAGTACCATTTCTTTCCTACTCACCCAGGTTCTGCACATTCAAAGAATAACTATATCAAGGTTTTCTACAACAAACTTGCAGTTTACTTTTGGCAGTAATTTTTAGTGTAGAATTAAGATGCTGGGAAAAAATACTACTCTGTGGATCAATTTTCACATCAGTTACAATTTTAGCATGGGTAGATTTGTCATAGTCTATTTAATTTTTAATAAAGGGCTCAGAGAAGAAACTGAGCACAGGCCTAGACAAGATTCTTGAGATGCTGAGTTTATCTACAGGAGGAAACTCAGGAAGATTAATCCAAATCCAAAGCTGTATTAAACTTTTTTCAAATGTTTGTATTCCAGACTAAAGGGACCTTCTTTTGATTTGTGTGATGAAACTTGTATTAGCTTCAGTTTTAATCTCACTTAGTTTGATCTTTGTTTCTCAGTAACAACCCTCAGGGGAACTTGAATTCTTGTTTCCTGGGCTTTGTTTTCCTTTAATTGCATAATCGACAAAAGACATGTTTTATGAAAACAGATAGACCAGGTGCTGAGAAAGGGCTTCAGAGGAAAATACCCATTATACAGAGGAAAGAATCATCTTAATGGAGTTTAAAAAACAATCTGGGGAGAAGCAACAGCAAAGGAGCAGAATTAAGTGCCCTGTCATTTGAGTTCTGATTGTTAGGGCCAGAGCCTTAATTAGAAGCAGCAACATTTTTCTGTTGGAAGATAAATGCTGAACTTTGTTTACTCAGCTTGTTTTTTTTTCCCCCTCCACTATTTGTTGTCTCATGACAGAAGCAACTGAACCAAGTCCAATACCTCTCTGAGATCACAGTTTTTGGAAAGGGGTTTGTTGTTGCTTTTGTTTACAAAAAAAAAAAAAAAAAAAAAAAAAAAAGGTTATAATGAAGTCATAAGTAAACATGAAGGTTAGTGAGGAACTTTTTCCATTTCTCTGGTGTCAGAAGATTAAAAAAAAGATAATTATAATAGCAGCAAATAACCATTCCCATGTCAAGTTGTTCTATGTAGATGTAAGGCTTCTAGGTAAGATAGCAAGAAAAAAATCAAGACCAGATTTTAAAAAAAAGAAAGGAAAAAAAAAAATAAAAAGATAATTCTTGAATCTCTGAATCAAGCTGTCCAGAACAGTCCAAGTAAGGTTATCCAGGATCACAGTCTGTCCTGAAAACAGTACTGCTCTGGGTCTGCAAATTAAATCCAACAAATCTTAAGGGCAAATGAAAGCCACTATTAGTGGGAAGAATCTTCTGGTTATTTAATTCTTTTGTAATTTAAACATGTTATAGTTCCAGAATTTGAAGCAATTTGATCATTTCCATATGTATAAATCCAGAGAAGAGCAAACAGAACTGCTGCTTTCAATAGCAAATGGAAGAAATCCAAGTTGCTGCAGTCTCACTCTGCTTTTTCACTCCTCCCCTCCCCTAACAATGAGCATGGTTAACCCAGTCACTGACACGATCAGCAGGAAACTCATCCCTTGAAGGAAGAGAGTTTTCTGCAAGACCAGCTCGCTGAACCAGCTTACACAAACAGCTGTGCTGCCTGAAGGACCGGGGGAGACAACCTGCAACCAAGGACAGAGCAGCACAGCAGCCACAGCTGACTCTGGCATGAGCTGCTGGGGCACTGCTCCTCACTCCAGAACGGGAGGGGCTTTGCAAAGTTGATTCTGTGCTGCAGATGCCCACTGAACCTTAGGTGTAAAATCAAACAAAGTTAATAAACTCATATTCGTATATGTGGTTAGACTTAATGCACAATGTTTGCTGACCTTGAAACAGAGAAATGTGCTGGCATGTCGCTTGAGCAGCTCAATGACATGCAAGAAGGAATGTAGATGTTAAGCACTGCTGAGTAGTTTGTGTCCAGTGTGAAACATGCAGGAGTCCTTCCATGGCCCAGACAAGTCACCTGCTGGGTGGAAGTTTGGGACAGGAACTGAACTACTCAGATTTTAGGTGACAGAACTGTTGCGTGTGTCAGACCAGCAGCAGACCTTGGAGGTTTGGTTTCTAGCATCACCACTTGCCCAGATGAGACAACTCAAAACTGAAGTTATTTATTTATGTGGATGCTACAGTCCATTAGTCAGGAAAAGGATAGTACTGGGGGAAGGGCCCTGGCACCAACCTTTTAGAACCAAATCAATAGTCTGCATCAATATTATGCCTGTAGTTCTTGGCCGTTCATATCACATGTGTAAAAGCATGACCCTTCAATTGTTTAAGATGCCTTCAACTTTGGGTCTTTTGAAAATCAGCCTAAGGTGCTTCATAGTACATAGATCTTGAGATTTACAGAAATAGTAATAAATATTTTCAGAATTCATGTTAGTACAACTCATTCTTTAGAAGAGGTAAGCCATGACTTGCATTCTTTCATTTGTCAGCCAACAAAGCTTATTACAAAGTTTGTATCTCAGTTATATCTGGTACTCCACTGATACCAGCAGCCATAATTGAATCTGTCAGCTGAACTTGAATGCATTTGAATTACCAATGCAAATGGCTGTTATTAATTGGGGCAGGGCAAAGGCATTCAATTGCAGCATGAATCATCCTCCCTCTGGGAGGCAGAAAACAGAGTACAATCATTTCATGCTTGAGTCGTTACAAATGCAGAGTTGTGAATACTACAAGCTGTTGTCAGGGCTGGAGACACTAGCACCAGAGTGAAGGGTCACTAGTTTTTCTGAGAGCAGTCACAGCTGTATCTTACATGATTTTACTTTTGAAATTAATTTCTAATAATATGCCTTTCTACCATGTTTCAAGTTGTGTGGTTTTGATCATTTAAGAAAAATAAATTAGCTGCATCTATTAAATAAGCTAGATAACATGGATAATCAGTACACAAGATTTCATCTGTTGATTTTGCCTTCTGATTTTGTTTCACGCAAGCAGCTTATCTGAAGCATTCTCAATTAACATTGTAACTGGTAACAGAAAAGGGACTTCTAGGTCACCACGCATCTGTGAGAAGTGCTGTGAGGCAGAGGTTATCCTAACCCTGATGCAGGCAGCCTGCCTGATTCCCCATATTGTTCCCCATGCCTTGACAGCTTGAGCAGGGATTTGCTGCAGGTACCACTGTCCTCGTGGGCTCGCTGCACTGACTGATCCCTTCCCGTGGACACTTGCTTGGATGTGTTTAGCAGTATCTGAATTTAGATGAAGCTGACTGCCTACATCCAAGATTAAGCCTGCTTGAATTTCTCCTGCCTGCCATGGAAGGAGCAACCCTTCCCTCTTTTACTGACCCAGAGTCCTCAAGATACTCTGGCCTTCTTTCTGCCACAGGGTTGCATGGCTCTTTTAGGGTCTCATGGGCCTCTGCACATCTACACTGTTTTGTGAGATTACACCAGTATCCTTACACAATTTTAAAAAATATTTTATTGAAATTTCATGTCTGTGTTTTGCCACAGGGTTACACAAGCAGTCAACAAATAAGTGCAATACATTACAGATAAGAAGTCATAGAAAAGTATTTTATGTATCTTTAAGAAACGGAATATATCTTTTTAGTCCATGCTGTAGTATGGGAAGGTAAATAAGTAAAAATTAGCAGGCAGTAAAGTGACAACACAGTATAAAGAAAACAGCTGGAAGGAATAAAGAAGCATCTTACATTTTGTGTAATGAAACAAATATCAGAGTACTAGTTCTGAGAAAAGAGTTTGGATGGCAGTTTTCCAATGACTTATGAACCTATTAGAAGAAGTACTGATGGGAATTAAACATTTGCCCTACTGAATTCATCATTTTACCAGTAAAACATGTTCTGATGACAGTCAAGCAATATCAGGGAGGCCAGACTTCTGAATCAGTAATTCCCTTTTCTACATGTATATCCAGGATCAGTATTTATTGAGAAACTATTCTTTAAAAGTTGTTTTGTGTGCAACTAGATTGTTCCATATGATTTGTAAAGAATTTGCTAACGTACAGGAGTATAATTAGAAAATATTTATCAAGGAGACCATCTTATCAAAAGAATTAATGAAGCTTAATTTTGAAGCTATAAAAGAACAGGGTCCTTCCAGAAACCCTACTTGTACACAGAGTGCAGAAATGGATGGTAGTAGCAGTCTCAGATTCTTCTAGGAAACAAATAATGTGCTGTTTTTTCATCCTGTTCATGCTCAGCCTTCTCTTTCAGTTGGTAAATACTTTGTGTGTTTACAAATGCTTTTCTTAGAGGAATTACACGGCTTTTATTCTACACTAACGCTAAATTCTGTAGATGTCATATCAGTAAATAAAAATTGGTATCATAAAATCACCATTAACAGCAAGTATCATGGGAAAGCATTTACCAGCAAGCACTGTGAACTGACCATACAAAGATCTGGTGCTGCCATCTCATAATTTCATAATGAATCTCAGTATATTTATTTGACTGCAATGTCAGTTTTTAGCCTACAGAGAACAGGCCTATCTCAATATATGCCCTTCTCTGCAACAGGAGCTTCTAACCTCACATACCTTGTGTATTTCAAAATGTATTCCAAAGGCCGAAACAACAGACTTATAATAAAAAGATCTCTGTCTAATCTCATGTCTATGAATCCACTGGCCATGGTCTGATTTTAGCCAGCTAGAACAGAAATGAAATAATAAAACATGTTACTGATAAGGATAATTGTTGAAATGCTAAAAAGATTTCCACAACTCTCTTAGTAGCCAGAATTCCTGCTTTGTCCTGACTTGCTCTTGCTCCCATCATCATGAAAATGCTGCAAATAGCTGTCCTCAAATTATAGAAAAGTATTTACAATGTTGCCTGCACCTGAATGTAAGAGATCTACCTCCACCCTTCAGTAACTGTTCAGTTGCCCACTGTCCTGGTCAGGGTTTAAAAATAAGAGTTTTGTACTGCATGATGGGTCTCTAAAGCTAGTTGTAGGCATGCAGTTCAAACTGGAATAGGCTTGTCACTCATTTTGTCATCTTAAAAAACAAAACAAAACCCCAAGCAAACCAAAAAAGCACTCTTCTCCATATGGCAGGGGACGGTCTTCTCTGAGTAAGCCATCAACTACTGATGGAAGTTGTATGATTTAACAAGAAGTAATATTTGAAAACTTCTTGGCACAGATGTCTTAATCTCTAGTTCCTGTGTGGAACTGCTGGTTCTGGACTCCAGTATTTATTCCACAATATGGGTACCAAAACCATGCATCAAGTATTACAGAATTTATTCTTTAAATGTGAATATTTTCCATTCACAATGTTGGTCCTGGTCCAGCCAAGGTGATACAGAATTTATCACTTCAAATTCTAAACACTTTTGCTACATCATTTATAATTTACATGATTTTTCAAGTATGCAGATGAATTTTATAGAAATTATGTTTAAAATTTATCATAGTTTTCCATTAACAAATCACAGAAAGATAAGTAGTTGCATTGCAGAGTATTCCATAGATCTCTCTCTAAACTCCATAGATCTTATAATACATAATACAGCATTAAACATGATAAGAGTGTCAGACTAAAAGGTTGTGCCACAGAAGGAAATCCAAAGGACCTGGATGCCTGAAGCTGAGGCTTACGTAGGTCTAGGCGACAGGAATTTTGTACTTCTTGCAGAATTTCACTTTCACCTATGTCCATTACTCCAAAAGTGTTCCGCACCTACAAAAATCCAAAAGGTTGTCCCTGAAAGCCAGACTGGCACAACAGCAAAAAGCTTTATGCAGCTAGAAAATTCAATGCTATTTCAAGTTACCCAACTCAAACTGCATTGCAAAACCACATCTGAGTGTGAGGAAATCAACATCATTATTCTGCTGTTTGCATTCCTATGAAAGACTTCCCAGAATTCAGCACAGATACATTACAGGCAAGAGTCACAGGTCTGGCTCTTCTTTGTCTTGGCTCTCTCCATATGGAGCAAACAAACTCATGAGCTTTCTTCCCTGAAGCGAGCTCACACTCTCAAGACAGAGCTTCAATATCTCTAATTTAGAAGGGAAAAAACATTACTAAATCCCACAGATTGGTTAGGTGTGATGAATTTGAGCCTCTTCATAATGTCAATCTGCCACACAATGAAGGCAGCATTATGTAAATATTTTGGCAGGTTAACTGGATTAGTACAAATTTCCCTAATTTCAGTTCATCCCAAAAAAGACAAGTGGAAGAAAGGTCACTGTGAAATATCTGTTGTCTATAAGGCTTTGTGTGTAATATCTATTTATCTATCCCTGTAAATAAAAGCAGTAGGAGGCAAGCAGTCTGGAAGTTTCAGCAGAGTCATTTGTAAACGTTGCCATTGAAGGGGCCCTACTCTTATCCAGTCTCCTTCCCTCCTCTCCTCCCTCACCCTTCTGGGTTTACTTCCCCCGTTTATACTTAAAGCTCGTTGTGATCTAGTTGTTATGTTTATGGCTTGTTAGTGATCTGGCCATGGCAGAAGCCTTTTGAACAGCAGCCCAATCCCATGACAAGAATTAAATTGATTTGCAAGAGTCAACATTCCTTCCTGCCCCAGCGAACACAGCCAGACTGTGATGCTGGTACATCCGCAGTTTCTCCAAACCATGAAGTGATTCCATTTAGAAGTCACTGATGTGTGCTTATCAGATTACTGCAGAGAGAAAAACTTCCAAAGAGCTTTGTCTGCTCTCTCTCATTTTCCTTTATGCTGCTAACGCTCTCTTGCCATCTTGGTTTCTTTCCCAGCGTTTGGATTTACTGAATTAGGTGCTTACATTCCCTCATATCGCTCTCACTGAACAAAAAAAAGCCCTCCAAAACAAAACACATTAAATGGAAAAAAAACCAAAGAAAAAACCCACCCAAAAAATAAAAAACAAAACAGCAACAGTTCCTCTTTCCCTCTTAGCAAGAATCAAGATTCAGTTTGGATTTTAATCTTACATTTTCTACTTCCCTGAAGACACGGAGAAAGTTCTCCCTTAAGACTCCTTTCAGTTCAGTTTCATTCCATCCTCTTCTAAGAAGTTCCTCTATCAAAGAAGGGTATTTAGAGACATCTTCCAATCCCTCAGGAAAGCTGTGGGCAAGAGTCACACAGGAACATTCAACACACATCACTGACAAACTGGAGAAAAAGGTTTTTAATTAGCCTTTTGCACATTTTAAATTTTGAAGTGAGCTCACTTTGGACCCAATTCTTCCTCTGAGAATTCAGCTGACAAACAGAAGCAGGACTGAGATACAACAAAAGGCTTTTTCTTCACATAGGACCCAATAAACAGAACACAACTGGAATGAAGATGCACTTCTATAGAGGCAAAACAACAGCATGGGAGGATATAAGAACAAAAGGGGGAAAAATAACCAGAAATTCATGGATACGTTAATCCACACTTTGCATCTGGCCTTTAGAGTAAGAGGAAACAGCTGCATCACAGATGAAGTTGGGGCAATCTACTCGTGTAACAGAACAAAAGGAAACCTACAAACACATGATGAGCTCTGGAGTTTCAGGCAATTTTGTGAACTCTGTTCTTTACAAAGTATTTTTTTAAAAAAGTAATTAGAATAATAATATTGGTTTGAATTAAGCCAATTGTTTAGGCAGTGGAAAGAAACCTATTCAGAGCCCTCTAATGAAGAAATTACAAAAAGCAAAACTGGTCTATGCCTTGTGATAATTCTTGTCAGAATAAAAAGAATTTAGAAATAAAAAGCTGCAAAACCTGCATTAAACAGCTGTTTTAAATTGTATTTCCATGAGACTTTGATGTTGTTTTGAGATAACTCATATTTTTGTTATTTTTCTGTTCCATGAAGGTATGGTGATAAGTATATCTCAAAAATCTGTGGTATTACTAGCAGGAATTAGGACGTTACCACCAATTTAACTGATGGTCTTTGAAAAAATGCATGATAAAATGTGTTCTTTTGTTGCAAATTGTTTTTATTTTGAACCTTATTGTTTCAGAGCTATGATAGTATGGGAGCTAATGCAATGGGTTTGTGTTTGTACTGTACAGATGGGAGCCTGACTCTGATTTTCATTTCCAAGCAGGCAAAAAGGAGATAATGATTTAACAGAACGATAAAAAGCAAAAAAAAAAAAAAAGTTTAAGGTTACAGCAGCAAATGCCACCCGATCTGCATTTATTTCCTTGCTGCAACTGCAGTAGTCCAAGAGTGAGGAGAGGTTTTGTGGTAGGCTGCTCACCAGGCTCTGCTTGCCAAGCCCCAAGCCCCAAAAGCAGGAGTGGTTTCACAGCACCCAAACTCTTTGGGCTTTCCCCAAGGATAGCGGAGGAAAGAGTTTTGCAGCACCTCTCTAGACTGAACCATTTACCATGTAAAGGTTGAGGAAGCTTTTCTGTCATTCATCTGTGGCTTTTGGAGAAAAACAACCTCTATCACTGGTTTTATATGCACAAACACATGGCTTCAGAGTTCACAGGGCATCAGGATCCATTTCTACATTTGTAGCACTGCTTCATGCAGTTCTAAAAAGGAATCATTGTGCCCCTCTTCCATAAAACTTGGGTTAGTGCTCATTACAAGATAATCTGATACCAGTTTTTTTAGTCTGCCTTCTGTTTTTCCCTTAAAGGAATCAAAACCCACATAATTTAAGGAGCAGATGTCAATGTTTGTGCAACTCTACTAACCGTTCCACTCCATCATAGTCACCACCAATTCCTATCGATTCTGAGCCTGCAATTTCCTTTATATGGTCAAAATGATCTGAAAGAAAATGTCAAATAAACAACGTCTAAGCACCTAGCAAAAAAGAAATTTTATGGTTCACACATATTGGCACTAGGTAACAGCTCTCCTTAATTGCAGATTCTTGATCAAATCCTTTTTAAAAAAGTCAAAAGACATCCCATCAGGCAGCAACCTTCCAAATAACAATGATGCTGATGAAAAGCAAATGAGGAAAGAGACAGGATCATCACAGCACATTCATTCCTAAGAAGTAGCCCAATTATACCAATAGAATTTTCATTATCCATTACATACCTGTGTTACCCACTCTTAATTACATAGGCTTAAGGTGTTTTCCAGAAAGTAGCAACTACTTTGAGATTAATGGTTGTTGGCTCTGTTTGTGAGCATTGTGTCCTCCAGCTACACACACACCTTGTACTTCTTGTTATTGTTTAATGAGTATTAGCTCAAAAAGTACCTAGAACTGTGCTAAGGTGTGGATGGAATAAACAAGCAGTGTAATTTACACGGCCTTGAAAATGATTCATGCACCAG
This sequence comes from Promerops cafer, assembly GCA_013398275.1. Classification (NCBI taxonomy): domain Eukaryota; kingdom Metazoa; phylum Chordata; class Aves; order Passeriformes; family Nectariniidae; genus Promerops; species Promerops cafer. The sequence goes on along the minus strand of VZSE01005852.1, from coordinate 1,327,194 downwards.
GATATTCATAGAATTTATACAAATTCGTAGAACCCAAAAAACTACAATATATTAATATCAAACCTGCAAGGGTGGAAATATTAACAACTTTTCTGCCACAGGCCAGTACATCTGCATTGAAAGTCACCATGATAATTCCCTTGTTCTTTTTCTGAAAGATAGGAAGAGACCGGTGATGAGTGAACACTAGTGCCCTGCAAACTTCATGGGCATCTTCTGTAGAATCTTCTACACCCATCCATCAGTGAGAACAGCAACACTAAGTCAAAGTTCAGCTGGCAACACAAGGCTTTGCCTCCCTGTCCTTTCCCCTGGGTTCATTTTACTTTCATGTAGAAGGAATAAGCAGAAGTGCAGTGAGTACATCAAACAAACTCAACAAGAATTTCAAAGTATTTGCAAACACTTCATTTTTGTACTCAAAGGCTAAACGCAACCCAAAGAAAATGTCCCAGAAGCAATTGTAAGCTGCTGCTCGAGGATCTGCTTCTAAATCCAATTCAGGGATGAGGAGGTGGAAAGTAAACATCATGACTTGAATGCACGTTTGCTGCAGCCCATGCAAACATTGCCATTAAAACAAAAAACATAACCCCCAAGAAGCAAAACCAACAAATTCCTTCCTCCAAAAACAAACTCAAGAACCATATCACTCACCAGTTGCTGGAGGATATCATCAGGAACATTTCTTGAGTGATTACAAACAGAAAATGCTGACGAGTGGCTGAAAATTACTGGTGCTTTTGAGATATTGAGTGCAGCCTTTACTGTGGAGTATGAGGTATGAGATAAATCTATCAGCATACCCAGGCGATTCATCTCCTTTACCACTTCCTAAAACAGATGTACAGACAACAGTGTCAGTATTAAGTTTCCTGAAAGGAAGCTGTTTAGCTGGTATACGTAAACAGATAGATTAATTCTGCAGCTGTCAGCTAGTCATAAACATGCTGTGCCTGTATTAGTTTCTATGTACCTATTAATTCATTAGTGATTTAGTCACTCAAAATTAGCCAGCATGCCACCACATGCTCAAAACTTAGAAAACTTAGTAAATCTAAAATAAGTCATTATTTTGTGTTATTCCCATTTTACTGCTTGCACATATGAATTCATACATCTAATCTGTATTAAAACAATTGCAATTAAATCTAACACTTCTTTTTCCCTAAGAAACATCACAGAGAACTTGGTTTGACTAAATCCTGGTCACCTCCTAACTATTAAGAACTTCCAGTAATTAATTTTTAATGACAATTTGCTTTTGAGAAGATAAGGCCAGAAGTTGTTAGTTGCATGACAGATTGCCCAGATTAGCATTTGAAAGAGATCCTTACTTGGCCAAATGCAGTCAGACCAATAACACTAGGATAAAAGTTGTATATTCCTTTAGATGATGATTCAGACCTTAAAAAGGGGAGTGAGGGAGAAGAAACATCATATTATTCTGGAGAATACAGAGTATCAGCAGCTGAAAACTCTTACACTACACACAAGAAGAATTATTACAATGTCACATAGCCAAATGTGGGAATAATGAGCTACATAACAGGTATCTTGTTCAGACAGTGATTTTATGTTCATAACTGCTTTCAGGTTCACTAATGTTGATGTTTGTGAAGGAATTTAAGACATCAGATTGTCAAGTGCCCGGATTATGATCATAACAAGCACTACATAATGGATATAGTCTCCCACTGTACACATGGAAAATTATTTACCCCCAAAACCTATCACCTTGACTAGGTTCAATGTCTTTCACAGGTAAGTTTGTGTCTGAATCCATAGTTCTCCCATCATGCAGCTGCTGCTCCTTTGCATTAGACAGTCACACAAAAATATGCACAGAAGTTACCAAGGAGTGTTGCAGGAGTGTGTTAAAGTCATGTAACGAACACCCAAGTCATAGTACATCCTCAGTGTTGCCAAACTGCTGTCAATGGAGTGGCCACCTTCTATTCCAATCAAACATGCAATCTTTCTACTGTCAGAGATACCTGGAAAACACAAAGGGAGATCATTCCAAAGTAATTCCACGACAGATTAGAAGCCAGCACTACCAAGCAGCAATTGTCTGTGTAAATTGCAAGCAATAATGCAGACATTTTCATACAATTGGAGTTTACATAGTACATGTTTATATGGCAAATTTTCTCATGACTGCAGTGGACCAGGGCTGTGCACAGTCAGTGGCTGTGGTTCAGAGGAAAAGGTAATCTTTAAAGCAGGATATCTTGTCTGCTTGCATCTCTCTGTACACACCTCCTGCAATCACATTTTAAAAAATTCTTTTACAAGAGGGAGCATCACCTTGGGAAGTCACCACAAGTTCCAGCTCTTCATAGCTGTTACACATCCTCTTGACAGCATCGATTTGCTCTAAGGTGAGGCGCACAGCATCCTTGTTCTGAGCGCTGCAAAGAACATACACTGACCAAAACTGAAAGAGACATTGACAAGTAAAACAGATAACTTGTGTTTTGACATGGAAACTTCTGTTTGCTCATAGTTCAGGAGCACAGACCAAAATAACTTCCTGCAGTGTACAAGGGAGTTGCCGCTGTAGCTTTTTCCCCAAAGAAAGAGTTATGATGCAAGGCAAGAACACCCACTCCAGACATGATTAAGGCCTCCTGATACACTCAGCTACTCCACAGTACATGCAGGAAAGCAAATATAAGCTTTCTTTAATTTATATATCACAAAACAAATGCTGCTGTTCTGACTAAGAGCACCGGAATTATAAAACCCAAACTTTTGAAACACAACTGTCGTGAAAGAGTGTCTGTGGCTTTACAGTTCTATTATTTTTTTCTTTTTCAACATTAAGAACCAAAATCAGGGCTAGGAGTACTTTTGTGGCTGGGAAGGAAGCAAATGTAGAAATATGGTCTGAGCCTCACCACCATAGCAGTACATACCTGAGCTCCCACATAACCAGCCTGAAGTTTCACGAGGTTTGTGTGGGTCGTGTTGAGTTCTCTTAAGTTGACTCTACTGAGTCTATTTTGGTAAAGTATTCTCAGCTGCAGTACAAAGTCATTGTGGCTAGAATGGAAAACAAATAGGGCTTGTGATAAGAATAAGTTGTTCCCTTTCTAACCCACATGTAATTTCTTCCATTGTTTGTAGTCCCTTAGACCATTAATTGCCAACAATCCTTGCAGCAATAGATGCCTAAAAGTCTCTCTTCTTTTCTGCCTTTTCTGCTTCTCACGCCATCCCACAGCAAACAGGCTGGGAGTGTACAATAAGCTGGGAGTGGACACAGCTGACTCCAGCTGGCCAAAGGATATTCCAGACCATGTGCTCACCATATAAAGTTGGGAGAAGACATTCAGGAGACATTCAGAAGACATTCAGGAGACATTCATGTTTATCTTTCTAAGAAAATGTTATGTGTGATGAAGCCCTGCTTCCTGGGGATGGCTGAACACCTTAGTTATGGGAAGTAGTGAATTAATTCCTTGTTTTGCTTTGTTTGTGCATGGCTTTTGCTTTCCTTATTAAGCTGTCTTTGTCTCAACTCATGAGTTTTCTCACTTTCCTGATCCTCTCCCTCATCCCACCAGAGGGACAAGTGATCAAGGGCTGTGTGGGGCTCAGTTGTCAAGTGGGGTTAAACCGTGACACCTGGCCAGAAAATCACAAAGGTGTTTGGAATAACACAATCCTACATTAAGTACCCTCTGAACCAAAATTCCTTCCCAATATATCACTGCAATGGTAGCTCAGTGCTATGTGCTTGTAACAGCCCATGTCTCTGCTAGTTTTACACACACTTCAGCATTTCCTCCTCACTTGTCAGGACTCACAAAGAGGGTTTAGTTGAACATGTTTTATATACCCATCAATCAAACGTGCATCTTGCATCAGCTCAAGAGCTCTTTCTCTCATTGATTTCTCACAGCTGAATGGCACAATATCAGAAAAGAACATCAGCAGCCACAACAACTTTGCTGTGTTTGTCTTAATTTCCATTTTCCAGTGGAAAAAGTGCTAGAGCACGGGGATACCACAATTGTTCACTGATGACAATGAAACAGCAAAATTTTCAGTGTGCAGAGCTGTAGGCTTAACAGTGCAAGCAGAGTTGAATGCCCCTCCTTCTGATAAGGCTGGTGTGAATTCTGCAGGAGGAAAGAAAAAACCAAAGAAATAATAGTAAACAGAAGGGAAGGTAGCATTGGAAACTCTGAAACTGCTACATTCTCCCAAAGATTTTAGGGTCTCTGGCTATTGTGCTCTTGCACACATGGCCTCTCCTTAAACTCTGCTGCTGCCACCAGCTCAGTGCTGAAGAGAACCAATTGCTCAGTCAGAGCTGGCAGGCTGAGCCTGCTACACCCTGGGCTCACACGTCCCAAAAGCAGCTTCCAAAACAGCGGCAGCAGATAGTTTCCTCATTATCTTAACTTGCTTGTTCTCTTTCTGTGGGAAAGCTCACAGTAAAATGAGCACTGAAACTGTTTTCTGAGAAAGCTAAGTGAATTGCTTCTGAGTAAACTGTCTTCTTAAAACACACAGAACATCAGATGGGATGAAAGGAACAGTGATTGCTAGAAACACAACCATCCTCAAAATCCTTCTTCCAATAGCAGTACAGTCTTAGAATAGAAGTTTTTCCTTTCATAAATATGCATCAGAAATATACATGCATTGTGAGACCCAAAAATTTTAGTGGCACAGCACTTCTACAAAACCATAAAGTTTAGAGAGCAATCAGAAGTTGTTTCTTTTCTGCTCTGCGGCAACCATAGAGATTTCCCTCAAATGTAAAAGCACAAATACAGACTTACCCTTTTACCACAAATGCAGACTTTGTTACCACAGGGAAAAAAGTCTTTGTATCTCTAATCTAGAAAATGTTAAATTTGCTTGTGGCAGCTCAGCATCCAAAACGTTAAAAAGAAAAGGTCAAAAAACTGCCCAAGCAGAAGAATTCTGACAAGTTAGTACCACAAAGGCAAATTAGTTTCTTTAGGCATGTTTTGGTTGCAAATTCCTCAAGCCAAAATACAGGACAGATCTGCAGCCTGAATCTCTAGAACTCTGCCAGATCCTGACAAAAGGACTCTAAAGGAAAATCTAAGATTTTGTAGCTTATTATCTGCTCTGGCCTCATATACGTATAGAAGTTCATATAATGTGTCAGTTCAGACTGCTTAATGAGAAAGTAGCAAAGCTTGTTCACAACACAATAAAACTGTTCTGAGGCTGTAAAAACTGACACACGCTGTAGATTTCGGTCCAAATATTTACATTTTTTTTTTTCCTGAATTCAACAGCAATTTTCAGGAAGATTTTTCAGCAGGAACTAGGTGTTCTTCCAGTGGTTTGACTGATAAAATAAATTATTTTCATCTATACATTACCAAATCTCCTTTCTGTGTACAAAAACATAGTTCTTTGTAGCTACAAGAATTTTCTATTGATTTGCTATATCAAAGTATCTTCTCGGTTGCATGCAAAATATTCTTTATACTTTGACAGTAAGTCTCATTTGCCTTTGCAACTGTTTAGGTATAAAAAAAGACTTGTAATTAAATCATCATTCAGAGATTAGTACTTGAAAATTGAAGGAGTATTGCAAGCACTACACAAAATTAAGAACATGGCATATTAGCATCCCTATTTAAACAACATTTAAAATACAAAACCCCCACAGCTTTTTCCCACACTGACTGAGCAGAGTTGAGGAGTGGAAGCTGAAATAAGATTTGTAGTTTTTGTTTATCTAGAGGCTCCTTGCAGCAGTTACCTTCTTCAGATAATACGGCCGAGTTGAAATCCACATTCCGCTGTGTTGGATACAACAGCTAAAGCTTGGCACTGGACCTGCTTGGCATCACAGCAGCAGCCACGACACCTCCTCTGTTCCTTTAGCTCGTGTCACAGGCTGCAGACACAAGCTCGTGTCACAGGCTGCAGACACAACAGGCATTTGGAAATTGCCACTTCCCACGATGCGAGCTCTGTGCGCGAGCTTTCAGCCCAGCTGCACCCACGTGGGAGCCCCGCAAGGCTTTTGCTGTGCCTTGTTAAAAACCCAGCATTTCCTCCCTCTCGTGGCAGCCTGGCTGTGCAGCCCACAACGCCTCTGTTCACTAGCTGATGATGTGTTAAAATCACTGTTTGTATGGTTCAGAAATAGGTGCATCTCACCAGAGAATAATTTAGGTTGGAAGGGGTTTTTGGTGGGATGTCAATCTAGTCCAGCCACCTGGTCCCAGCTAAGGTAACTCCAAGGTTGCTCAGAACCTCACTCAGTGGAAGATTTGATATCTTCAATGAAAAAAATCATACAATCTTTCCAGGCCCCTGTTCCAGCCCTTGCTTATTCACATTGACTATACCTAAGCCAATAAATAGCTACTTCTTGTTACTATACCTGCTGTATTTTATTCAGGACTTACAGTGCCATTGTATTATATTTACAAAGGCCAAAATAGTCACAAGGTACAGGTGACATTTCCAAAAATAATTGTGTCTCTGAACGTACTGTGGCTTTTCACTCTCTTTCAAACATGGAAGTTTGGAAACAAAGAAATATATGCAAAACCATGATGCTAGAGTTTCACAAGAAGTGGTTTGCTTATCATAATTTTTATTTCACTTCATATTTTTTACTGGAAACCAAAAGGGTATCATGCTTCTATGATTCCATTGCAGAGAATGACCAAGTTTCATGATCAGATCTCCTGCAGACCTGTTGTGCAAGTCGTGTCTTAAGTGGAATACACATTTTTCATCAATCCTCTAGTTCCCACTAACTGGAAAACTTAAACAGAACCACCCCCCCACCCCCACGCCCCAGAAATCCCTGGGAATTCTACTGCACATTGCTAATTTGGTAATCTTCACTTATAAACATTTACTATCCACTTCTCTGGACCAGAGAACCCTAAACAATACAAATGAAGTAACAAGAGAAAAGCCCAATATTTTCTCTTTCTAACCTGAAGTTTGATCCAGGCCAGAGCCATTATTATGCCTATGACAAGAAACTATCTTTCATATTGAAATTAAAGCAGCAATTCTCAGGTTCAGATTCCTTTTCTATTTGTGCTCTAGCCCATATTTCATTGTTAATTTTAAACTTTTCAGATTCCAGAGTAACTAAATATCACATATCTTGCAATTTACTTTTCCCATTTTCTGAATTTTCTTTCCTTGCAAAGTCAAGTTAAATCTCTGATCTGATTTCTACAGAAAACTCTTTCTCCACATGCTTGCAGAAAAACTAAGCTCACCAACTCCTTGTTCAATAACAGTTTTTGCTGACCCACTAAGCACCTTCTTGAGCTTTTAACAGCTCGCCTCTTTGCAGATTCAGAACATAACTGATTTTTAAAGCTGCTAGATGCCAAACGCTTCCTTTGGCTCATTGTGAGGTTTCTTCTATAATTTTATTCCAATAGCCTTGGATTAGTGTTAGCAGCTGTTTGTGTATTATAATTCTTACAATGTGGCACTTGTGATGTACATCCTTCCTGCAGAGTTCATCTGGCAGGACTGGTCTCTTAGTGAGTATCCCAAGAGCTATCTTTACTGTCCAGAATGTTGTCACACAGCTGTCTCTCCCTGATAATAGCTATCCCTATGTTTATACCATGTTATATTCACCTCACACATATTTTGGAGCAGGCTGAGAAGCTATAAAATAACTGCAGCACTCACACTCAAATCAGCTGCTGTCAGGAGGCAGAGGGGCAACATTATGTGTTGGAACCACTTTTCCCACTAGGAAGGCTTGTTCCAGCCCAGAGCATCTTCCTTCATTTCAGTACTGACACATCCAAACCACTGATAGGTTTTACTATCAGCAAGATTGAACTGTAGATGACTACAGCTGGGAAAGCAGGACTTTGTACATGCAGATACCTATTGCAGCTGTCATTTTTAACAGCAATTTTGTTTTCTATAAAATTCTTCTCTTCTACCAGCTCCTGGCGTCAACTACACTACATAATAGCACTTCAGCATTTGGGATGGATATAGTTTTTTGTGTGAATCAGCTTCAAAATCTCATTGGAATTGCTTAGGGACAAGGCATATTAACATAGTATTGTAAGTCCTGCTTATCAAGTAGTCAAGCTTGCTGTCCTACTTCTGTGTGAAGAACTTGCAATCTCCAGGACAGTCAGTTTGGCATTTCTTGAGGACAGGTATCAGTGTTTTAATTACAAACTGTTACAACATGTTAGGAAGAGGAAATCCTGTGTATCAGGATTTCAGTTTGCATAAAAATAGCAATACAGGCAGACTTCACTATTGAAAATTGAGTTCCATCTGTTTCTTCTACTCATCTCAGCATTAGTTTCAGGTCCTAAAATGAAGTGAGTTCACACTCAGAGGGGGTGGTGATGGGAGGTCCTTTGGTAATTTTAATCTGTTTAGATCAGCATGGTTGCAACATATTTCTTAGATGAGACTTTATAAGAAATATTAATCTTGGGAGATCAAAGAGGCTAAAAAACCAAGACAGTAAAAAACTCCCTTTTGCCATGTTGCTCTGTTTTGGGGGTGCCTGAAGCTGCCCCAGTTTCACGACTAATTAGACCAGCACCCTGAAGGCAGTTCAGAGGATGCCATACACTCTCAGGACATGAACATACAGAACCACATCAACTGCCACCAGTTACCAAACACAAAAGAAACAGGAAGTACCAGGATAAGTTTTTCTCTTCACAGAGGAAAGATTTCATGAAGCACATGAAATATCACCAAAGCTCCTTAGAAGGAATGTAGAGCTGAACGTTGCCTACAGCTGAAAGCAAATAGTCCATAATGAATGCAGGTACCTTTCAGGATGAACACAAATTATTGCTATTCTGACACTCATCAATGTGTCTTGTCAACAAGTTTCTCTAAAAATACAAAGTTGCTGTGGATTCTCCTGGCTCAATACACTGACAGAATTAATTTCTGTACTTTCTTGGAAAGAAAGCTGGAGAAAGCAGCAGTGGAAAAAATAGCTGCAATAAGCTTATCTAGTAATTTATATTATGTTTATTTTAAAATACCATGAATATTTACAATTGATAATGCCCAAATAGCAAAGCAAACTAAGCAAGGCCTCTGTTTGTTTAGCTATGCATTTGTTCTACAAAGGTATCAGGTATCCAGTTTAATGCTCTTGATTCCAGCAAAGTGAAAGTTCTTGCCACGAGGTGGCAGGAGCTTCCCCATTAAAATAATACATAGTCTGTCATCTGATGACAGATTGCTAATTGGCAGGACTGGAGACGACTTCTGAGAGCCAGGATGCAAACTAGCTTGCTTCAGACAGGTGGGCTCTTTTATCTGGAGGTTGTTCCCTCACCCAAGGAAATAACATAAAATTCTTTTTTGAAAGGAAATTGAAGAGGTCACGAAAGCCTCAAGGACAACAGAAGTTGTTGCCTACTCAGTTTGAGAATTTTATCTGAAAAGGCTTCCAGAAACACTTAAGAAAAGAAAAAAAATACTTTCCTGTTTAAAAGCAGAATTTTCAAAGCTCTGTTTCTGCCACTTCCCACTCCAATTTTTCAGGAAGAGCAAAGCCATTCATATATATTTAAAGCAACTGCTTCCCTTGTGGCATTAGGCACCCACAGCCAGGCAGGGCAGCGAGCTCCACTGAATGCCATGCTTCTTGTTTAGCACAGGTTTCTGAGAAGAGCCAATCATTTTGCTATCAGTGAGAAAATGCAATTTAGAGCAAGTATACTTAGTTTCATTTTTGCCACCTAATAATGGGACTATATTTTTTATTTCATGTTTCAAAGTCTTTGCTTTGGGTTTTGGAGGGATGCCTAAAAATTGTCATCCTTGCCTGATCTGCAGATGCTATCCAGGTAATCCTTGAGCAAGGCCTGATTTCTTATTCATTCCTATGCTTATGAGTAGAAGCTCTCAAACACCTTTAACTGCAAGCTTGTCAGCACATGCTAGGATATTAGAAGAGTGTAGGTTCTTATACCAGCTTTCTAAAAAATCACTTGTGTGCCAGGCTCTTCATTAGCGATTCTGAAAGGCTTAAGCAGTGACTTCTCTTTGCTGTGTATCTGCAAACATCTGTGCTGGGCACACATACAGGTAGTGTTTATTTTCCTTTCTCAGAAGCATTATAAAGCTAAATGGAGCATGGAAATAAATTGAGTGGTTGTGTCTCTTGTTCAGACCACATTGAACAAACTGGAAACTAAGTAAAGTTGCTCGTTCAGTCTGTCAGAGACTTTCAGAAAAATCTAGAATTTGCCGCAATTGTTTTAAGTTATCTGCCTCAGAATCTGACAGGAAGCTCAATCAGATGCCCTTAAACATTCAGAGCTGTGTGCAAATAAGAGATCCTAAGTACTTTTTTTTTTTTTAAATTAAGTGTTAAGAAACTTCCAAGTACTTTTGTCTTGGGATGTTTTTGTTAGACCAGAAAATTTATCAGCCTAGGATCCATTATTTCTGAGGTGTTTTTCACAACATATTGTGATGCTTAAGAAGAGGTTTCTTTAATTGAGGAATTTAGCAGTAATTTCAATGAGGCAGTAGATAGAAATTTGCCATGGTTCTATTGGAAAGAGAGCTCCCTTGCAGCAATGAGAGCAAATCACCATGGAAACTTTTTGCTAAGATGGTATTAAAGCACAGCATGTACATTTACATCTCTCCTTTTGTAATAGGCAGCATTTTGTGATACAGTCTGGAGTGACTGAGTAAAAAGGTTATTTGCACAGCAAGACACCAGGACTTTCCCAGAACTGTTGCAGGATTTTGTTATGCTGCAGAGCTGGCCAGTTGACAGCACATCTTGTTACACATAGAGAAGTGTTAAGAGATGAGTGGACAAGTGATTTTATCCAAACAGTTTGGAAAAGTCAAGTTGATACACAGGAAAAACGAGATTTGTGACCTGGCCTTAAATCAGTTTATCACCGTGAGAAGATAAATGTGCTCATGTTGTCATAGAATGATCTGGTTTTCAAATCAGGATGGACCAAGCTCACACACTCCATTTAAGTTGTAGTATCTCCTTACCTTCCTTCACATAAACACCAGGTCTGGTACTGAACGGGGGAGCAGCACCTCTCCAGGGTGACATTGTGCTTCTGGCTTTCAGAGCACAAGCATGTCTCAGACTCTGCACTGGGATCTGATTGTCCTTTGTATAGAGGCACATATGTATTTACAAACATATCACATTAGGACCCAGATAAACACATCTTGTTCTTTGTGTTAAGGCCAAACTGTGAGAGATCACTCTCATCACTTCTGACTTCACAGAAGAGCTGTGCACAAAACCACAGGAGCACACAGGAAGAGATACATTGTCTTGAATCTGTTGACATAAGCTAGAATACGTTCCTTATTCCCCATAGAATACGAAACAAGTATCTACAAGCATCCTGGTTTGAGGTTTATTATGGTTTTGACATATTCCTGTGCTAGTTTTATGTGTATCTGCCAACACTGCATGCCAAACAGTCTTCTCTTTTTGTAATTTTATTCCAACATAATTTCTGTTAGAACTAAAACCATGATTTTTTTACTCAGTTGGTTGGTCATAAATGAATCACAAACTTTGCTAAACAATTTAACCTGCCTTATCAAAAATTATACTGAAGAAGAAAGTTTGGAAACAGTGTGGATATAGTGCTTTTGGCTATTTAAATAAAGTTGTTCTATTTTTATTATAAATTCTAGGTAAGTCAAAAGGAATTTGTAGTGTATTTGTAACCAGCTACCTGTCCGGTAAGGATGACACAGAAAAGTCGTGTGAGGACTTAATGGCAGAGTGAGATACATAAGTTCAATTTTGATCCTTCACTGAAGAGACTCAAAGGTTACAGCTCACAAAAGGTGAAAGGATTTACTTATACTGGCCCTGGGACTTTTGTGCTTGCTGCATCACCTCATCATAGCTCCTCCATGAGCAAGACTACCCCATACAGCTCAGCCTGGGGCCTGGTGGACACTTCTAGGGAAGGAAGGTTTCAGTTCCTTCAGGAGCTGTCTAGCTGCAACTCAGTGGAGTTGGAAAGGAAATTAATCTGGGCTCTCATTTTTGGGGACAAATACGCAGAGCAGTCAACCTCCTGCCTCTCTTGGCCTTATACTTCAAGAGGAATGGCTACTGCACCTTCTCTTCCCACTCGGGATCATAACTGGAAAGGGTTGGTGTAAGCCAAGTGCAAAGATTTCTGACCTACCACTGTTTGTTTCCTGGTTGCATCTAGGTAGCTCATTAGTCAGCCTAAAGGGCTTTGCAGCCTGAATCAGCCTTTCAAAAAGCACCAAGAGCTGCTGAACCTAAAGCCACAAACAGGCTTTTGGTCTGGATGTTTGTTTTTCTTTAAACGGATCTGAATCTGAGATGTAACCCACGTTCTCCAGAGAGACAGAAAAGTGTGACAGTAAGGTTCTTGCTTGCTGTTTTGCTTCAGTGCCCTCCTTCCAAAGTCAAGAGGCTTAGAGAGTTAATGCACAGGTATCAAAAAGCTGAACCATGACTATCGAAACAGTAGGAGTGGTTTACAACATACCTGATATTCAGTGCAATTAGGAGCTGAAGCATCCATTAGCAATCAGAAAATGGACAAATTAGTTTGTACCCACACAAGCTAAAAATGTTACCATTTAAATACTACTACTTAATGTTTTGGGGTTTTCCCCCCCACCCTTATTCTTAGGGTTGCCATTGTCCCACTCTTGTCCGTACTCTGGGATTGCAAATTTGTTCATTGAGGTCCAGTACTATCCTGTCTCAAGAAGACACATCTGATGCCTGTTTAGTCAGGGGTGAAAATCCAATGCTTTTAGCCCAAATCAACTCAGACAAAAGCAACAGCGTCTGGCTTCCAGTTCATTCTTGATCTGGATCATCAGTGATGGCTGTCAGACTTCTACTTTTTTATTCCTCTCACAGAGATTATTCAGTGTCCTTTTGCTATGTCCTCCCACTCATGTTTAAATATTTGTTGTCTCCATTTCAGAAGCAACAGAGCTTCTAAAGAACAGCAGAATTTTTACAGCTGAGATATTTCATGCAGCTCAATCCACAGGGCAGTAATTGTTTCTGGTTTCCAGATTAAACACTGTGAATTTTAAAATACCACACATAATGTGAGTGTTCCCAGAAAATCAGACATTACAGGTTCACTTGCTATTTATGCTCCTGTACTTATTCAGGTGACTTGACCTTCTCCTGCTAGTTGGACTAATGAACAGGTTTTATGGCAAGTACTTTGTCTTGGCATGGTCAGAAGTTCCCTTCTGACTGTATTTGGATTGGGAATTCTCAGGGACAGGAAATTTCTCACTGTCAAAATCATGATTTAAAGCAGTTGAGAAGTGGCACAATGAAATAAACAGAAGAAGGAATTTTACCTTTGTGAAACTTTTGACTGCCATGGTAAACATACTTTCAGGATAAGTTTTCAGCAAAGCATGTAGATTAACACTGGAAAATACTTCCTTGTGAGTAAGGCCAGCCAGGAATACTTCCACACCAGCCAAGCTCCATTTGAAATCAGATTTGCATCATCTCAGTTCCCTAATGAAAACAAGCTGGGTTCCTGCACATAGTTTTCTGGATGTCTAATTCAGCAGGTAACTGCCACTTTCTATCTAGAATATTCACCTTCCTTCCCTCTGCCCCAGTTATAACACTTTCACAGAACTGGAATGTTCCTTCTGTAACAATTTAGGTAATTGTTGAATTTTATTTGTTTTTACAAATTCAAACAATCCTGTGATCTATCCCTCTTCATTGCCAAAACTGTGCTATTCCCTGCCCATGTTCTGCTTAGCATGCCATCTTTCAGATCTGCAAAGCTGTGTGTGTTCTGCAGGTGACACATACAAGCAATTCTTAAATTCCTGCATGCATTGTCTCAAATCCCCTGCAGTAGAAACCACACATGCTGCAGTTTTTATTACTTTGCCCAAACCCACTAGAAGACTAAAATGCATGTTCTCATTTGCTGTCATTGTTACAGGTTCTTTTTAAATAATTCTTTCTGGTATGACTGTCCACTAAAGAAAAGAAGAAAAAACAAAACCACAAAAACCCCAAACATTGAAAACACAAAGATAGCCATTGAAATCAGTTTCAATAGCCTTTTCTAAAATGTAACATGTAGTTGTATATGAATAATATTACAAGAGGTAACCTTACAGTGGTCACATATCACAAAAGGAAAAAAGAAAACATTTAAGTTTCATGATTTAAGGGGGGCGGGGGGATGCATAAGGACGAGAGAGAGCCACAGCAGACGAACAGAGGTGAGTACTGGGAAAGAGAGGCTGAGGTAGGCACAGAGCTGCCTGAAGGCAGCGAAGGCGTCCAAATGTCAGTAGATGGCACTCGGGCTGCAGCACAGCCCCGCAGCTCGCACGGTCCCGCAGCGATCCCAGCAAACACCCAAAACATTCGAGATCTGGAACACTTAAAGGTGTCTGAGGCCCTGTGCCACTGGAGGCGGCCAGGCCATGGAGCTGCAGGTGCCGTCAGGTCCAGCCACGGGGATCTGCTCGTGACAAGGGGAGATCATTTTTTCCATTGCAGCTTGGAAATCTCTCCCTCCCCGGCCTCACCCCGGAACGACCCCGCAGCTGTGAGGGAAATGAGGGACTGAGCTCCGGATCAGTTTTAGGCAAGGGTGTAATCAGAGCAGGCTACAGAGAGCAGCACTGTCACCCCTCAACAAGAGCTTAGGAAAAGATCGCAAGGCAGGGCAACTCTCAGTTCCTGAACTTCGTTTCTAAAATTAAGAGGCAGTGGTGCCCCCTCTGACCAAGTGCCTGGAGTTGTAACCACTGAAAAGAGAGGTGGGTACTCTTCTTTGCAGGCAGCTGTGCTGCATCCATAAATCACTGTGTGCAGGTACTGTTAATGTTTGCCTACACTTTGTTCCTTCCTCACTGCCTGCAGAATCCCTTCAGAAATGTGAGGAAACAAACCATTAGAACTACCTACATAGTACCGTCTAAAATATATGTGCTGTTTCTATAAGTAAGCATTAAAACCACAGTAACTGAGCCATTAATCTTTAATAAAACTTCTGTTAAAAAAAAAAAAAAAACATATCTCTGGTCCCTGGCAGGGAATATTACAGCTGCTCACAGCTACTAAGACTGAACATCTCCTTTTCCAGTGCAGATACTATTGGCACTACTGGGCTGAACCCAAAATGTCTTCGAAGCCAGATCAACAAGGTCCATGAATATTCAGGCACTAAGGAATTTAGTCATATATCCCAGAAGTGGCAAGACCCAGTGCTGAATCTAAAGCTCTTGCAGCTTTTTATGTTGGAAACACAACTATTCAAACGGCTTTATGCTCTAATGGGAGCATTGAAGGCTATGAAAGAAATAAACAACTAAAATAATTCTCTGTTGATTAAAATAAAGTATTTTAGCTTTTTTCCTTCTTATGCAGCCAGTAACAGTGCTGCTCCTCACAGAACTGCACAGACTATTGTTCAGCAGCTGCTGCTTATCCATCCCTTTGGATGAAGACTGTTGCTTTGCTCTTCCCCCTCGTGAGCAGTAATGCATGGGGACAAAGCTGGCCAGGGTTTGTTTTCTGAAGGGCTCAGGTCACAGACAGCATTTGTTCTCTCTGCCACAGCTCCGCGTGGAGCTGGGAAAGCAGGTATGACAGCCACAGATCCAGGGAGTGTGGGAGGGAAGCAGAAGAGGAGGGGCATGTGGAAGCCGAGCTGCCGCTGCTCTGCCGCTGCTCCAAGCTCCCAGGGCAGCCTCATCCTCTGCTCTCCTGGCACGGACTTTTTCTCTGCCACACCAGCACCAACTGCCAAACCTGGATGTCACCTCTTGGATGACACAAATTCCTCAACTCCTTTGTTTTGCCAGCCCCTGGAATAATCTGCACCAGAGACAGAGAGAACTCAGAAGAATCATCTGAAGAAAATTACTCCTCAAAGGAAAGACACGGCATTGGAAAAGGCAAAAGTTCACCACTGGCCACCCCTAACAAACACAGACATACCTGCCAGCAGGCAGGGCTGCAGTGACTGTTCCTTGCCTGTCTCCATGGAGGAGCAGGAAAACTTTGTGCTTTCTTTTGGAGCCAATACCAGCAAGTGCAGCCTTGAGACCAACCAAACAGAGGCCCCAACATGCTGGGCAAGAGCAACCAGGGGTGGCCCAGAGGTGGTGATTGTGCCAGTGCTTTTTGGGTTGATTTTTCTCCTGGGCATGGTGGGAAACACGTTAGTGTTGGTTGTTTTGGGACGTCTCCGGCCTGGGGGACGCCCGTCGCGCAGTGCCACCAACATCTTCATCCTGAACTTAAGCATTGCAGACTTCTCCTTTCTGCTCTTCTGTGTTCCCTTCCAGGCCACCATCTACTCCCTGCCAGAGTGGATCTTCGGTGCCTTCTTTTGCAAGTGGGTTCACTACTTGGCCATGGCCACAATGCTGGTCAGCATCTTCACGCTGGTGGCCATGTCTGTGGACAGATACATTGCTGTGGTCCACGCCAAACGCTCACCCTGCATCCGCAGCAAGCGCAACGCTGCCCTCGGCGTGGCTGTCATCTGGCTGCTGTCTCTCCTCATTGCCATCCCCGTGGCCCAGCACCAAGCCCTCATGAGTGGCCATCAGCAGGCACCCAACAGCTCTTTCTGCTGGGAGCACTGGGCAAACGGCTCCACAGCCAAGCAGATGTACAAGATTACCATCCTGCTGGTGGGATACCTCCTGCCCCTGCTGCTCATCACCTGCTGCTATGCCAAGGTGGGTGCCAGGGATGGGAATAATGTTTAAATGGAGGGAAAGATCCCAGACTCCTGGTGGCTAGTGTGTGTACACACCTACACAGCCAAATAACTGATCCAACCCTTTCCATATCCTCTCCTGGTATAGAATACTTTTTTGAGGTGGGGGGAGGGAAGGAAAACAGAGAATGAAATTACACCAGCTCACAAAAAGGATTACAACTACCAAAATGACACCCAGCCTGACACCCCTAAAGACTCTTGCTGTTTTTCATAATTTTCATTTTGTTCTTTCTAAATAACAAATATTTGCTGCTGGCAAGAGGAAAAACCTATGAAGGGATAAACATTTCCAGGTTATTGCTGTGCTGTAATCAGGTTTCAAAAGCTAGATCTAGATGTTGTTAATTGAGAATTGCCTACAGTGCTCCACCATGCCTTATGACCCTCCCTCTGGAGGGTGACCCACTCCTACCACTGGATTTGTTTGTGCTGCCTTCAGGAGTGACAGGACAGTCCCACCAGGGTACAGGACTGGCAGCCTGCTCTCTGTCCATGTGTATCATCAGCCTAGGGAATAAATGAAGACAATCTGAGATTCGATATAAAATTCAGAGTCCATCTGAAAACTCCTGTGGATTTCAGCATAGTGCCAGTTGAGCTCTTAATATATGCTGAACTACTGAAAGATTAGCAGATTTAATGCTCTTTCCAAACCTTGTTTCTTGAAAGTGGAGAGCTCAGAATTTAAAGTCTGGAAGCATCAAATTCATCTTTGAAGTCATGTTAAAACAATTATTTTAATTTTTTGGTGCTTGTATGAGGAGGTCAAGTATTAAGATACAAATTTCAATTTCCCATTCAATATATTGCTCTTTTTCCCCCCAAGGTTTTATACCATCTCCATACGAAAGTAAAGAACATTTCCAAGAAGTCAGAGAGATCAAAGAAGAAGGTAAATATCTTTGGTTTAATCAGTACATTGACTATAATACAACAGATATACCAGGTTTATAAAGTAATCAGCCTGGTCTGTGCTGATTCCAGCTGATTTAGAGCCATTACAATTTCTGCCAGACCTTTTTGCCAATGAATCCTAACCAGATTTAACTATAGGTTGTATTATTTCTACTGGTTCATTACATTCACTAGCATACACTCAGTTTTGTTTGCAATATACTTATGAGTATCAATTCATAACAGATCTTGCACCTACACTGTCTGTAAGGATAGAACTCAGCTGATATTTGCAATATTATCTCATAACACAATAACTGTCAAAGTTATAATACACCACAAACAATATTTATTAGACATATGTTACTTTCCCTTTCCCCTGAGAGTGTTTTTGGACATGTTTTCTGTGTTCATCTGACTTCAAGTAGGTTCTGATAAACATTCTTTTAACTGCCTTTTCTAAGGCAACACATTATGCAGCAATGAGCTGCTGTGTATTGCCTGCTGCAGGAACACCACCAGACCTAGATGGAACAGACTGCCTCGAAGAACACCGTGTTTATTTTGCCTACTGACTTTTAGATAAATGCTGATGCTGCTGCAGATAAACTGTGAATTAAAATGTCAAAACCAAGAGTATAATTTCTTGACCAACAGTGCAGACTACAAACAGAAAGAAGAGTCAGAGTTTTGTGTGTTTAACAGCTACTATGAGAAAAGGCAACCAAGATGTGTTGCCAATTTTGATAATGTAAAATGCAGCAAATAAAATGCTAAGAAGCATTTTCATTCCACATAGAATCACTTCACAATTTCACAAGTTTGAAAAGTTGCTTTAGGTCTCAAAATCACCAACAAATCCCTAAACTGGTTGGTTTAAATTTCCCTCCAGAATTTCCTTACTTATGTATGAATGGCACACTACCTATTTTGTTGCTAATTTTTAAGAGAATGCTACCAACAGTTGAAAATTACTACTATTACTTGCCTGTAAAGAAGTTAAGAATTTCATTTATGACATTTTTCAAATGTATCCACTTGTGTTGTTTTCAGATTTGCTCTGTAGAGTTGAATGAAAAAATTCTCTACAGTTTCTTCAATCTTGAATTTTGTTATTATTGCCAAGAGGATCAATTTTAAAAAACACCTTTGATTTTACCTGTTCAAACAAGTTACTGGTGCAGCACTTTTTTCCCTCCCCTTAAGTATTTTCCTGGCCATAATTATGAAACACCCAATAGCCATTCTTTTTCCGTGTGGCAGAATTAGACCTAGCTAAATAGGTGATCCTTTTAGATAGAAGAAAAGTTAAATACATTCCTCTACACACACATATCATCCTTCACAATATGTCTTCTTCCAACCCTGTCTGTGTAGAAATTGTCCATCTAGCCTTCCCGCATGCCAAACATCTTCTTTAGTGTACTTGCTTCAGGTCTTTTTTTGTTGCAAACACTACTCAACCTTTCTTAGGGAGTCTTCTTTGGCTGGTTGCAGACACACTCAGTTCCTGCATATGCTTTCAAAGCATACTTGAAACACAAGAGTGAGAGTCAGTTTTTTAAAGCACATCTTCTTAGGAACACTTCACATTAGAGCCTAATGGGAAACTCAGAGATGCCTGTCAGTTCTGTTAATCTAGCTTCCTTCATATGTACTTAGTTGGTCCATTTGTGAAAGTAGTTGTGTTTGGGTTTAATTCATAAACTTCATCAGGGATTAAGTGAACAGCTTTTGTTTATTTAACTGAAAAATGTTTGTCAAATGAATCTTGATCCATGTTTGGAGAGTTAATTTAGTATATACAGAACACTGAGTTTGTTCTGAAATATGTGTGACTTCAGTGGCTAAACCCTGATTGCCTTGAGCTGTGAGAGAAAGTATAGCACAACAGCCAAGTCTTCCCAAATGAGGTTATAAAATTGTCTGAGTCACACCTGTTAATCCACAGCATGTGTCTTCACCAAACTGAAATGGAAAACAAGGTGTCATATCCATAAAAAAGAGGATAGTCTGAAACTATGACCATGCAGTTCCTATAATTTCAAGAATACAGGGCATTTGAGCTACTATCCTCCTTCTACCCCCAAGAGAACAGGGGTTTGGGTTTGCTCTTTTTGGGTTTTCCCCTTTAGGTTTGGTTTGGTTTTTTTCTGTTTGGTTTGTGGGTTTGGTGATGTTTTGTTTTGAAACAGCTAAATAGCAAATTTTGCAAACAGCTTTTTGTTCAAATCTCCCAATGCTCATCTGGGCTCCATACACGAGTAAAGGTCTCAAAAGAATCAAATTGCAGACTCAAAGTCCTTGTTGAACAAGATTTTCCAGTGAAACAGTTGCCAACATTGCCACTGCAAACAGTTCGCTCTCAGCATTTCAGAAGCTGTAAGAACTCTCCTCAAGGTGGCACACTTCAGGATGAAACATAGTTAAGAAAGAAAGCAAATGACATAGAGCTCAGGGAATGGTCTTGCCATAAGCAGCATTCCACCTGCTGACTGGAAACACATTGCTATTATTCTCCATTGTAGGCTGCTTCTGAAAAAATAGTATTACCAGGTAAGATTTTTTTAAAATGTCAAGACTTATTTCTGGATCTTTAGCTTTCATTGACCTTGCTGGAATCTTGGTGTGATACCAGTCCCTCCCCGCCCAGATCCTGTAACACTGATAACAGGCAGAAGAAAATTCATTCTTGCTCACATCGTTTGAGCCTTAGCACTCAGAAACACAGTAAGAAGCATTTCTGGGACAAATCCAAGTTAAAGCCACCTGAAAGGTCATAGAGGAGCTGGTGTTTTATCTGCTATTAGTACACTCTGGAAATCTGGAAACAGCATGTGAACCTCAATAAGACAAACATTTACAGAACAAATGGGACACTGCTGGATCCAGACATAAGGTGATTTCTAAAGAGATGATGATGGCATGGCCAAATGAACAGTCTCAGTGTTGTGCAAGTACATGCATGACCTTCCTAGGTGCATTGCTGTAGCAAAGAAAGCAAAATAATCCCGGACTTAACTGACTCTAAGTATGTGAAGCATACTACTGGAGCCCAGGTACTTGTTACTGTAGCTCAACCTCCTCCTTTAAAGATCATACTGTACCAGTAATTTGTATCTATGCCTTTAAAATGAAAAAAAAAATTAAAAACTTTTTCTTTTTAATAAATCAAACCCATGGAAACAGGAAATAAAGCATAATGAACTCCACTATTAGGAATTCGTTTTTCCAAGAAGTCCCTTGCTTGATTCTCTGTTCCTTTCTGCCTTTTTGTGACGCAGCATGGTTCCCAGTGCCTGCTCCCTCCAGCTGTGCTCCCTTCCCTCCCTGGTGGGCACTGCCTGCTCTCAGCAGAGCAGCACCTGCTGCCCAGGGCCCTGCAGAGCTGCACGAGCAGACAGGTGTGTGATAACTCTGTCTGTTACCACAGCATGGAAACAAAACCCAGTTAAAAGTTAAATCAGTGGCAGGGTTTTGGTTATCCACACAGTTAAGGGGAACTCTGACACATACACCTACAGAGTGGCACTGCCACCCCATTTCCTCTCAAGGGGGTCTTGTGAAAAAGTTCCCACTGCTATATGAAGCATCTTCTCCAAATAAAAGTCTCCAATACCAGGCTTCATGCCACCAGGATCTGAAGACCCAGCTGTTGTCTCCCAGACCACAGTGCCACAAGATATAGCTGGGGTTTCAGTGTGGATAATATTCCCTGCACAATGTTTGCAATGTCACTTTTCCCTTCTTCCATTACTGGTGATCTTTCTACTGTCATTGTCCCATTTGACACATTGTACTCAAAGTCTGTTATTGGAAGATATGTAGGGGCTAAAAGGACAGCCTAAGAGGGGCCTGGTTTTTAGGACAAACTACTCGCAGGCAATGTTTAGACCCACTATTGTAAAGTCAGTTAGAACCAGATTTTGTTTGAATGGGTCCAGTTTATGAATAATCCAGAGAGCTCTGACAGCTGTCACCCTCTCCAAGTCAGTGTTCAAACACCTGCTGAGAAGAACAAGTTGAGCAGAATCCTACAAATGACATACAGGCATATATCACAAAAGAAAAAAAAAAAAAAAAGAGAAGAAACCTGAAAGGTTTTGTGCTTGGGTTGTGATCTGTAAGCTTTTAAGTTACAGGATGGTTATGTTCAAACTACAGCAACCTTTTCAATTTATGCACACATGAAACTTTGCAAAAATTTCCCTTGCACAAAGTTTGCTGCATCCTGACTTCACATTCCTTTATCAAAAGAATTTGACCCTTAATTCAGATTCCCACTTTGAAATTTTTATATAACTTTGTCATCTACATGTCAAATGTTGGACATGCTCAATTTAAAGTGCTTTTCCATTTATATGTATCATCTGTGCATTAGAGCAAGGAAGATGTTTAGAACTTTTTGCACGCCTAGGCTGAAATTCTGCATGATGAACTAAGAGTGTGCCTGCAGAAGAGATACATTACTGGCTGCTTCCCCCTTTAATGTCATACTGGCTGTACAACTTCACCAGCCTTGAAAATCAGATGGTGTGATGCTGCAGGGTTCTCCTTTGAAGTTTTGGATAATCGTTTTTTGAGGCCAGCCAGCAAGACCACTAAGAAATTCTGTGCACCTCTCTGTGACAATTAAGTATATTTCAGTTCTGTTACCTCTTTTCTGAACTATGCAGAGCACAGCAAGTCTGTAATTTGTCTCCAAAGAAAGTTAACGGTTCCCTTTCTGACAGTGTTGCAAAATGATTCATAAGAGCCCAGCCCCAGGAACTCTGATCATACATCTGTCTTAAATAAGATGATTTAATGATGGAAATTAATGCAAACTAAGGTCTAGCATGGCCCTGTGGTGTTTTACTGGCCTCTGGAGCACACCAGGGTTCCTCAGTGTTTACTCAGTTCTGTCTTGTGCATCTTTAAAGAACAAATAACAAGCTTTGCAAACTGAACAATCTGAAATGCTTTTTCAAGTTTAAGAATGTGTCTGGAGATGTGAATTTCACAGCTATTTTGCAAGATCCGCAAAGGATAGTAGGAGTTGTGGGACCTTGAGACCAAAAGCTTCAATTAACAGACCAAATGAGCCACTTAAAGATAACAAATTAGTACTATGCTCTTCTATTGGTTAGCTACAATAGAAAGGTGAGCCGTGTTTACCTGGTGGGTAAGGAAATCAGCTTTTCACTGCTTCTAGAGCTAAGTAAACACAAAGACAGACAGAGTTTATTTGGGACACTCCCTGGAGTGCTGCACTTTGAAGGTCATAGGAGAGCCTGAAATAAAAGATACAGAGTTCCTTCAAGGTAGATGGGTATTCCTGAACATCTTGGCCAAGAGAGGCTGATAAAAGTTGCACTGTAACTGCTTTCCTGTAGCTAAATTAATTATTTGGCTATTGTCCATGCAAATTGAAGGTTTTCAGGTCAACAATTAACATGATGTTCAAGGCCTTGGCATTTGAAGTAAATACAGTAAAATACTGAAAAGGAGCATGGAAGATCCTGGGATCCATCAGGCAGAAGAATATAATTCAGAAGTAAAATCCTGCACGTTGTTTGGTTAACAGGAGCCCAGGGCAGCAGGAATTAAGAGCATCATTACCAATCAGGGGATAATAGAAATATCACAATGCTCATATGCGTTTATGAATAGAAAGTGAATAAATTTCAAGGGCACCAACAGAGGAGATTAGTGGCATAATCACAGAATGAGAGATGTGCAGATGAGCAGTTGGAACAGTGCAAGCAAGCTGCTGGGAAATGAAGAGTCTCTCTTAGCACATAAAGCAAGTAATCAAAATGAACTGATAACATATGAAAATATATTTACTTCAGTCCGTCCTCTTCTTCATGACATCCAACTGCCATCTCTGGCTCCAAGAAAGAAGACAGAACAATGAAAAAGAATACTTTCAGAGTGGTTTTCAGATCACTGAAGAGTAGCATTAGACTCAAGTGTAATAAAAAAAAAGACCAAAGGGCAATGAGAATGCTTCAGTAGTAATTAAAAGATGTGTGTGCTCTGAAGTAGAGACAGCTGCTATCCATCCTTTAAGTTACTTAAAAATAGGTATTCTATTTTCTAAACATTTTGCATTTATCACTAAGCTATGGGCATGTTTCTGGAGATCAGATTGTGCTTGGGACCTTTCTGTTAGAACTTTATGCACAGAAAGGAAAAGAATGCTTGCAAATCCATCAGGGGGAGTCAGATTTGCCAACAAAGTGAACAAGAACGTGGCACCAGGAGTGAAGAAACTGGCAGTTTTCACTTCACACGGTGGCTCACAGATGGACTCTGAGCAAAGGGATGATCTCAATTGGGTATCCCTGAATCTAAAGCTACAAAAATTGTCTTCCTCAGAGGCTGGTAAGCTCCTCCAGCAGTACAGTGGTATATTGCACTACGCCACATGTCTTTCCTGGGCACTGACACTGGATACCTGCAGTATCTAAAACCAAAAGCTTAAGGCACCGTGGGTCACTACATATTTTACAAGCCTTCACCACAGTAAATTACAATATACAATGAAGTCTGTAACCCTGTAGTTTACCATAATGAAGTCTGGGGCAGTAAAAATGTGCACCAATTGTTTCTCAAACTTTAAGGAAAAACATATACAAGTTAGAGATGAGCATAACAGGAGAAAAGATTTATCAGTAAATCATATAATCAGATATAAGACATCCTCCTACAAAGCAGGAATAAAGGAAGAGTCAATTGTAATTTGCTGATAAGACAGCATGGAAGAACAGGCATAGGCTTCTTTATTCTTCTTCATTTAGAAGTATGGAAGAAAAAAAGGAGAAAAATAATCTCACCATATTCAGGAAACAGCAGTTGTCTCACTAATGAAGCCCAGTTTGTCTGCAAGCCAGCACTGTTTAATCAAAACCTAATTGAATGTTCTTTCCCATTTCTGTGTGGCTGAGGTACACAGTAGAAATGGATGGTCTGATCAGCTCTGAAAAACGATGTGCAGCTGGGCTGTCTCCAGCTGGGACTAAATTTGAAAAGTGACAAGCCCTCTACCCCTCTAGACTGTTCTGTCCACTCTATATTTTAAGCTTGGGAATGTTTATTAATCTAACATTCAGGTAGTTCTTCCTAAAATATGTAAATCCATGGAATACTTGAAGCATTTGACTCATTACAGGGCAATCTTAATTTTGCCCTTGACAAGATGCCTGACAAGTTGAAGCCAGAAGCTTCATTAGAAGCTTATCAAGGACAACAGCTCTAGACACAATTAAAAGTTAAAGAGTTCATCATCCTCCTGAATGAGGTATACCCTCAAAATGTTTTTTAAGCACATTTTCCAATGCTTTTTGAAGGATGGGGGAAGGCTAAAAGCAAGAAATAGCTTGTCCAGGGCCAGGGGGAAAAGTGATCAAAGGGCAAAACAGACAAAGAAAGGCTGGAAAGCATAAATGAGAGGCAGATGACCTACAAAGATAACAAATGAATAAGCAAGTAAATTCAACACAATCTGCCCATGACAGAAATGGGGGGGGGGGNGGGGGGGGGAAGAAGAATAACAGAAGTCTATCTAATTATCTGACAAACAAAAAGACCTCCTTGTTTTATCAATGTGCTATTTGATTCACTGTACAGCTTAAACACACTTACTTTGCCTGTGCAAACAAATACACTGTAAGTTATGTCCTGGAGCTGCTTGAAAGACTTCTAGCTTCTTGAAAGACTTAAGTAAGAGAGACTGTAGTGGCCAGTAGTGGCCATTGTACATGTCTATTATGGACCCACCAAAATTTCAAAATCAAACCAGAAGGTTTGCATTAAGTGAGGACAGCTTGATCAACAGTAATGCAGTAACTGTGCAAACTATCACAGCTCATGGAAGATGCTCAAACAGTACACAAACTATTTGGATCAGTCCTCCACAGCTGGTCACAGTCTACAGTAAGAGTAGTTTAAGTTACAGCAAAGTTACCACATTAAAAGCCAAACAGTGTTTTGTTTCAGTTTCCTCTCTCTTAAGTACATGTTCCCTAACTTGAAAAAACAGACACAAGTTCTATTTCAAAAACCTGTTTCTTGAGTCATGAATTATGTACATCAGTGCTCTAGTACTGTCTGTGTTTTCCTTCTGCAAAATCCCAAAAAGCTGGACCCCAGAAACAGCTCTGTGCTATTACATAGCAACTGCAAACCCATTGTGTAATACTCAGCCCTATGTTAAATGCACGGTTTGTTATTTCACAATAAAGGGGGGGGAAAAGCTAGGTATATAAGCCTTATTGAAAAGAATATTTCAGTGCTTCTAGCCCCCTAATTTAAGCAGATGGATGCTATGAAAGGTTGCCTGGGTAACAAGCCTAAGCTACTTAACATTGCCAGAGGGTAAAGAAGTAGCACCATTATTGCTGGTGAAAGCTGATGATGGGACCTGTTTATTAATAATTTCTTTGGTACCCATCATACCACGGTGTGTGAGCGAGACCCCACAAGACCACTAGACCACTAGGTCTGTGTCTTTCAGTCTCATCAACTTCTAATCATTCTATCTATTTTTAAGGACATCATCTGGCTCCCAGCATGGTCAGTTTGAAGACACTTGGCAGGGTAGTTTGTTCACTTTTAGGGGAGCATCTTTGTTAGCTCAGCTGTCAGACAGCATTCTGGCAGGTGAAACAAGGAAGCACCTGGAGCATGCCAGGTACACAATGATCCTACAGGTTATTGCCTTTTGAAGTTAATAGAACCTTATTTGAGAGACCTATTTGACACAAATCCCTTTTTTTTTTACTTGTATTGTAGTCTTGATCTAACGCAATATCTTCCTTAGAGAGGTTAATGAGTTTAACTAAATGTAGCCATGATAACCACTGACTAAATGAATTTCTGTTCACTAGAAAATTATCCCTTTTCTAGGAAAGTAACTTTGCACTATTCACTTGAAACCATGCAAGGGAATTATTGACAGAAACATTGACCTAGACTAGTAAGGCTGTAAATCTTGAGCTGAAGTGAAACCTATATTTTAATTTTTCTCCACTGCTTTTCTGCTACTTGTACAACAATTGTCCTTAGGGGAAGGACATCATCTGCATGTTTGCAAGTTGTTACATTTATTAAAATGAAAATGTATAAAAATAGAAATGAGAAACACTAAATACTAAAGTTAAAAAGCAGACATTGTGCAGAGAACCAAGCGGGGCAAGAGGGGGAAGTCACCAGCTGTGAATCTGCTACAAAACCCCAAAACTGAGGGATTAAATACAGAAAAATGCTCACCTTGCATTACCATTTGTATTTTTGAAAATTCATGAAGTCAGGTGAAATTAGCCCTACAAAAACATCAGAAGAGGATCTTAGGGCCCCCAAGACAGTAATCTCTGAGCCTTGCTAGGCATTCAGTGAGTGTTCTAGAAGGAGAAAGTGAGAGAAAAGCAACACTACCAGCTTTCCTAAACTTGAAAAGTACGGTCCTGCTCCCACAGGCCTCAGGGTCTTACAGAAAGAAAGCTGAAGTGAGTTGCAGCTTAATTTTATTTACTGTCACTGTTAACCTTCATTTGTATGGAGATTTCAAAGAACACTGTTTTCAGGAAAATTTTACCTCAGGTCAAAATTTGGGACTTACAAGTGACAGACTTGTGCTAGAGGCTGGCCAGCTAACTGGGGAGAAAGCACTGCAGGGGCACACCTCTAACCCAGGCAGCACAGGCTGGGATCCCACAGGCACAGGGAGCCTCCCTCAGGTCATCACCCAGCTAGGAATGTATAACCAATGAGCACTGTGTATTAAAAAAAAAAAAAAATCCTGTCTGCATTGGTTTTCTGGGTTTCTTCCGTAATAGGGAAGATACAAAAAGAACCTTTCTCCTCAGGCCAGCCTTTGTTACTCCTCTCTGCGGCATGCTTACTTGCAAGTTGTTTTCCCCACAGTTATTTTCAATAGCCTTAATGTTCCTCACCCTCCCAATGTTAGGGAATATTATATCAACTCTTCCTTGTAACACAGTTAGCATTGTTGCAGCCTTTGAACTGTTTGAAGTTTTACAAGCCCTACCTCAATTATCTATAGTTATTTGCTTGAGCCAAAACCAATCAATCCAAGCTTACCAGGGTTTTTATCACCTTTTTTCAGATTGTCATAATTTGCCCACCTGGCAGTTGTCAGTGTTGCCTGTGTTATGCTGCCTTCACTACTGCCCTCATTCCACAGACTCGCTCGACCACTGTGACTATTTAATGCATGATCTTCTCTTTTCCAGACAGCGCAGACAGTGCTTCTCGTGGTTGCTGTGTTCCTGCTCTCCTGGCTGCCACACCACATCATCACCATGTGGGCAGAGTTTGGGCACTTTCCCCTGAACAACACCTCCTTCACCTTCCGCATCATCTCTCACTGCTTGGCCTACGGGAACTCTTGCATCAACCCCATCCTTTACGCTTTCCTCTCGGAGAATTTCCGCAAAGCCTGCCGGCAAGTGTTCACCTGCAAGTTCTTCCTGCGGCCGGTGTCCGCCGAGAAACTCGCCAGAGTGCGCATGGAGAACTTCTCCACCACACACTCCACCACGAACCTGTAAGCTGGGCTCACCAATATGTTTCAGAAGGAAGAGGAGGGAAGAGGGTTCTGTCTGGGGAGAACATGCATGCAAGTGCATTCCAGGGAGCGATGGAGTCTGTAAAAGTGTGGACTTTGCCAGGTTACTGGAGTGGTAGGAGACGTATTTCCCTCTCACAGATATGATATGTGACAGAGCCTCTCCTAGAGTACCTTGCTAGACACTGGGCTATGTGCAACAGAATTATCTGAATGCCCACAAGACACAGCCCAAACGAAGTTGTAGCTATGACCATAGGATCTAAAATAAGATTTAAACAGAAGGTAGAATATGTACAGACAAGCAGACAGCAGTTACGTCTGTGACAGTCATTGAGATGTGAACAATGAGTGATGTGACATTCAGAGAGTAGTTTGGGAGAAGTCAAACTAAAGTCTTTGGATGTGTTTGTTTCTTCAACACATTTGACCGTGCGTGAGCTGCACACACATTTAGCTCACTACCAGTGCTAAAGTCTCTAAATGTCCTTGAAGGCTTTGCTGTAGCATTTACCTATGGGCAATTACACCTTTCACATGGTGTGTCAGTGATGTGGCTGTCTGCATTTGGTGGCTCTGTATCAGCTCACACATCCCAGGGTCTGAGTGTCTGTGTGCTCCTGTGTGTAATTACTGCTGTTGATCACTGGCTCCAGCAACTGTCTCTTGGTGAGCAGCAACAGGAAAGTGGTATTTCTCAATATATGCTTAAAAAACTCTGATTTTGTTTGAAAGTACTTCTACAAAAAGTTTTGTTGGTAAATAGTGTTCTCTTCAGTCTACCTACTGTAAGGCTTTTTATTAGCTACTTTAGTATATGTGTCTGAAATTTGTGGTGAGGGTTTTCTTGGGTTTTTTGTTTGTTTGGGTTTTTTTGACGAACTGTTGTGATCAAAAGTGCTCTAGAAACAAACAGGTATGGGCATTTGTACCAAGTTCAAGGTTACTACTTGTAACTATATAAAGTTCATATTACTTCAAAAGTAGGAAGCAAATGGCTGAAAGAATTTCATTATTTCACTGTGTTGCCTAATTTAGTATTTCTGTGTGCTGCAATCCAGACTGACCTGTTCATAGACTGTAACAATATGAGCTACAGAAGTTAAACTACAAATTATTTGATGTCCATGCAGTGAATGGGTTTCCAGTCTCCAAATGGATCACTCTTTCACTGTATTTCTAAAACTTGGGAGCTATTGTATTAAATAATTTTACTGCAGTTTGTAACTTACTTTAAGAGCCCTTAACTCTGCAATATGAACAGAGCACATGTACAATAGGATAAGTCATTGCCTGATTCTTGGGTGACTATCTGTGCAAGTTTTCTCTTTAACTTTTACTCTCAATATACTAAAAGTAGCTCCAGTGAAAGATTTCCTTAGGAACTAGATTTAGATCCAATGCTGTGATCTTCTCATTTTCCATAATGTAGAGACCTACTATTTCTACATTCCGAGTGATTGCACAGCCTGAAGGGGAGAGCACGGGAAAAACTGCCACTAAAAGAAAGGGTTGTGGCAAATCACTGCAACAGAAATCAGAGCTAAAATGCTTATTTATGTGATTATTTACCACGGATACAAACTAGCAGCTAGATATGAAATAACCTCAGCCTCACTTCAACTCTTTTGGTTTGAAGCAAAATAGGACAAAGGCACAACATTCAAAAAAAATCCTACATTCACTCTGTTACGTGAGAGTCACTAGAACCTGTGAGTCAACACACTTCTTTCATTTAAAAGAAGACATCTTTCAGTGAGTTGGGGTTGGGGTTTTTTGGGTTTTTTACAGTCAGTTCAGAAACTGTAGATGTCACTACAGCATGCAGAAAAAAATGTACAGGAAACACTTTAGGGCTTCTAAATTTTTTTAATATAACATGAAGGAGCAAGATGCCATTTCTCAGTGAAAGGTAACCATAAAATAACAAATTAAGGCCTTGAAAGAGCCTCAAGCATTATTGTGACTTCTCATTCCCACTGTACTTTACAGGTATCCAGTCTAGAATTCTCTGAATGAACTGCTTCATCACAAGAAAATCAAGTATCCTCCGTCCTTTAGTCCTTCATATTTGTAACCAGTCAGGCTTTTTCTCCTGCCACAGCAGCAATTTTTAAGTTTTAATAATGAATGTTAGCTGATGGTGGTGGGCAGTAATGAAATGCAATAGAGCTGTGTATCATACAAACATACTTTCATTTGGATTTGAATTTAAATTGTCTCAAAATAAGTAAACCAAATCGACTGATGAAGTAATTCTTCAATATTCTCCAAAAGCATTCTGTTACTCACTTACTGGTTTCCTTTGGGAAAGCTACATGTGATGGCTGTGCAAATGAATACTGCAGCTTCCAGAACAGTGCACAAACTTAACCTGATCACCTGGTTCTGAAATGCAACTCTATTCTTTCAATCTGCCTTACACACAGCAGCTCATCCACTCTGCCTTAATGACCTCAAGGTAAACCCCTACCAGGGAATGCCTGGCAACCTGAATCAACCTCCTTTAGGTGAAGGTTTACTTATAGAGTCCATTCCTGGGAGACCTGTCCTTTTCCGGGCTGCAGTCTCTATTTTCCGTACCAGGTCCACATCCCACCGATGGGTGACAAAACTAACCACAGCTCCAGGTGCCTTGCTCCCAACTCGGCCAACTCTCCCGGCACGGTGCAGGTAGTCCTGCAGGGTGTCTGGGAAGTCATAGTTGACCACTAGCTGCACACTGCTGGTGTCCAGCCCCCGCGAGGCAAGGTCAGTGCAGACAAGGACAGACACGTCACCCTTCTGGAAAGAGGCAAAGATGCCAGCTCTAGCAGCTGCCGACATCTGGCCCTGCAGCCTCAGGTGCTTGATTTTGTGGTCGTCCAGGATATAGCCGAGCCAGTTGACAGTGCTGGCACTGTTGCAGAAGATGAGAACAGCCCCACCAAATGATGGGCGCTCCTTGAGCAGCTGCAGCAGTTCGGGCAGCTTGTCCCGGCCTTTGAGGCGGACAAACTTCTGCTGGACGTGAGGCGGCAGGCGGTGCAGGCTCTGGGTGCTGAGGGTGACAAACCGGCCCACGTCAGTGAACTTGGCCAGCGTCTCGCTGAGCCCCGCGGGGAAGGTGGCTCCGACCACCACCACCTGCGTCCTCTCCTCGTCGGGACCGGCTGGCACGGGAGCGCCGGCGGCCAGGGGCGCGTGTGCCAGGATCTCCTCCAGCAGCTCCGTGAAGGACTCGTCCATCAGCGAGTCCGCCTCGTCCAGCACCATCCAGCGCAGCCTCTCCAGGGCCAGGAAGCGCCGCCGCAGCGCCTCCCGCAGCGCGCCGGGGGTGCCCAGCAGCA
>VZSE01005852.1:1251715-1294171 GCA_013398275.1 Promerops cafer | reverse complement strand
TTGTTTTTTTTACTTTTTTTTCCAGTAGAGTCAGAGCTTTGAAGGAACTTTGAAGACTGACTTCATGTCTCATCTGGTTAGTTTTGCTGTGCATCCATGTATTTCACTCATAGCATTGCTCTCCTTGTTTCTTAAATACTTTCTTTTAAGCTGGCTGAAATTGAGGGCCCTCAGCACAAGAGCTATGTGGACCTGTTAGAGTGGCTCCAGAGGAGGCCACAGTGTTGATCAGAGTTCTGGAGCACCTCTCCTACAAAGGCTGAGAGAGTTGGGATTGTTCTCTCTGAGGAAACCTCGTTGAGCCCTTCCAGTATGTAAATAGGGCTTTTAAAAAAGAGGGAGAGGAACATTTTACTGATCATGATAGGACAAGGGGGAACAGTTTTAAACTGAAGAGAGGAGAGCTGTAGATTAGTTATTAGTTAGAAGCTCTTTAACCAGAGGGTGCTGAGGTACTGGGACAGGTTGCTCAGAGAAGTTGGTCTCTCTAGATAATTATTTAATAAAATGGGCAACTGTTTAGAGCTGACTGGCTGAAACAATTAAACTCACTGAGATTTTTCTGTCCTTTCTACTCAGGAACTGATTGACATAAAGATGCTGCAGTGTAAGAGGGTTCTAAATGGTAAATATGGCATTTCTTTTGATAATACCTGTAAGAAGTCTCTTTTCTAGTTAAGAGAAAGGGTAATTATTTCTCTGAAGCATTTTTCTAGCCATTATAGTGATGTATCAGTACATATAATCTCACTGAATTGTGTCTAGGGGCTTACAGTAAGCTTTTGAAGTGCTACCTTAGACCTGTCTATAGTTTCAAACTTTCAGTTTGTTTGAACTGCAGTAGAGATAGTTTTCAATCATGAGTCTTTTTCAATGATAGCTGTTTGTGACATGATAATATACACACCTACTGCAAGTAGGAAGCAACACATACAAGATCTCACTGTTTATCATTCATTTATTAGCTTGAAGTCCATGGGCTGGACTTGGAATAACATGATTGTCACTGCAAGTTCTTAAAAAGGTATCTTTGAGACCTGGCCCTGTTTGAGTGGCATAGAAACAGTTGTTTGCAGTGTCCCTGCTGGGAAACAGAAGTTCACTACAGACTTCCTCTCTTCTCCTGCCCCTTCCCAAAAATAGTACTGTTCATTCTGGCTGAGTCATTATTGGGCTTTGATGCTTTTCAAAGAACATCGAATGACTTTGATGGGATTTCATTTATATACAAATGACATGGTCATATGACTTTTTTTAATTTTTGTCTGTTTTATCTGTTTATCATTTCATACAGAAGTACTTGAAACAGTGGACTTTGTTGCACCTAATGAAAGAGTTGTTTTCAGAACTTGTGAAAGGGAGAGAGAACACGTTGTCTTCCAAATGGTAAGAAACCAAATACTCTTCTAACAACACAATTAAACGAGGTAGTGCTGGTGACATGTTGATGTCAGTCTAAAGCAGCTCTCCCTGATGCAGACTGTCAATTTCTTGGTGTTTCAGGGGTAGGTAAAGTTTCACACCAAATGTGTTGCAGAGTTTCTGAGCTGTTGGTACAAATCAAGATTCTACATTGTAAGCTCTCCTTACAGCTGTTTTCAGAAGAGGTGATTAAGATAACCTCTGTGCTCTCCAGGAGCTTGTTTTTGTAACAGGTATCTTAGATATATTTCCAAACTTATGGATGCCGAAAATAATTTGTGCTGATGTCAGATCACACGTTGAAGTTTTGCACTGTCCTGTAAGCAGTCTCACTGGAAAGACTGAAAGAAGTGGCATTGTTTAGTATAGATACGAGAGGATTAATGTGTGCATTAGCATGGCACAAACGGATTAAAGGTTCTCTCTGCTGAAAAGAAAAAGACAGTAATTTGCTCTTAGAGACCACTCTGTGTAGGACAAAAGATGATGGGCTTGGAGGGAGGGAGAAGCATGAGTGGACTGCATTAGATACTGAAAAGACCTTTTTCAGTGGTACTGTAGCCCTGAGATAGGTTGCTTGTAGGGTCTGTAGAATTGTTATTAGTGGAGCTTCTTAAAAATATTACAGTAGATATCTGTTGCAGAGGGGCTAAGAACATTTGATATTGCTGTAGGTGAAGAGGGCAGGCAGACCTCTTTGGATCCTTTTTTGTATCACCTTTTGTCATCCAGTGGCTGACTCCAATGTGTGCTATAGGTAAATGTTTTAAGTATCCAGTGTGCCTCTGAGTGGGTCTCTGTCTGTACTAAATGTTTAGAACAAATATAGTTGTACACATGTGCAAGTAAGCACCTTGGTTTTTTATTAATTTGATGATATTTTGTACTTATAAATCCTCTTCTTTTACCAACAGGGTTCAGCAGATGCTGAAAGAGCCCTGGCAGTAGCTAAGCTTGTGTAAGTCATCTTTCTCACCGCCTTCCCACCATGGGTTTGTCTGGGATTTTTTGTACAGAGGAATTATTGTAGAAGACAGTTTTTTATGACTGAGAGCATCAAGGTAGCTCTTGATAGAACTAGGAAAAGTTCAGCTGCATAAATGCTGTGCTGGGATGGCTTTTTGCTAGTGCAAATGTGTCCTTGATCTCTCCAGTAGGAATTTCCCTGGGCATTGCACAGCTGCAAGACCAATATACCTGAAAATGTCCCTTATTGTTTGTGGTTTAAAGCCTCCCGTAATGTATTGTGCAG
The DNA here is from genome assembly GCA_013398275.1 of Promerops cafer. Taxonomy (NCBI): domain Eukaryota; kingdom Metazoa; phylum Chordata; class Aves; order Passeriformes; family Nectariniidae; genus Promerops; species Promerops cafer. The sequence continues at coordinate 1,291,497 of VZSE01005852.1, read as the reverse complement.
AAAGGAAAAGTGGCTCTTAAAAAGGTGGTTTTAAACCTCCATTTAAATAGATGGTAGTTTCAATAGGACTTGCTGTAGTGATATTGGTGAATTTAGTGGTGGATAAACTTTATATAGGATTAAGTATATAGGAGGTATTATTGAAACCTGTGAACAATCTGATCTTCAGACTATCATTAAGATTTATATATTTAACTTAAATAAGTGAGAAGCTAAAAATTCAGAAGTTGAAATAAACTTTACCTTAAGTTCTCATTTAAGCCTTAATGATGATGGAACAAGTTACCTGGAAAGATATGTTTCTTGATTCTTGTTCTGATATACTAAAAAATATTTTAATTTTTCCTTCTCTTTCAGAGAGAGTGATGTAGCTGGTATTGATATCAACATGGGATGCCCAAAAGAATACTCTACTAAGGCAAGTGGATTTTGATTAATCTTAACTGAGTCCTTTCTGTCTTGGAGGTATGGAATGTGGAATACATGGTCTGGTTTTCAAATTCAGGCAGTAAAATTTTGATGCAGAGAGAAATTAAATTCAATTGTTTGTAGTAAACAGAACACTGTAGAAGGTGTCATGGCTCTCATACAGTAAAATAACATAGGCTGTTAGAAAATTAAATTCTTAAAGGCTAGATAAAATAATTTGTTTAGGGTTTTTTAATATTTTTCTGAAGTCATTAATTTGTTAGGTGAGTGAAGTAAGTTCTGCCTAGCCTTAATAAAAATTGAAATCACAATTTGTCATCTGAGCAAATAGATGGCAAAAAATAGTCACAACTTAGTAATGTTGAATTCAATTATTTGTCAGTTTTAAGTGGGAGGACAATGGATCAGTTAAAACCTGGTTTGTTTGTTGTTTTTTTATAATAAAGCACATGCAGTTCTAAATTAGTCCTGTACCTGTGACTAGAACAGAGCATTCAAACTGGTTATTAGGACTGTTAAGCCACTTGGTGTAGAGATAAAGGATCAATAAATTGAACCATGGCACTCCATTTTGATGTCAAATGCTCCATAGAACTGTAATTAAGAACAAAACACCAAAATATCCATCTTGTACTAGGGTCAAAGATCAGAAGTTTGACTGCTGATGAATGGTTATTCTCCAACAATAGTTCTGGGTCAAAAAAATTTGTACAAAAAAGTTGTTGGCCTCTGCATCTATGTATGCAGATGCAACAGTGTGGGAAGAACAGCTAAAATATTAACTTTTTCATAATTATGTTAATTGTTCATTATTTCTGTTCGATAAAGGCACTTAATTTGTCTTAGTCTGTTTTTTTAAATGTAGCGTGTAGACAGAAAGTATGGACTTAAAGATCTCTCAACTGTAGTGTGTAATGTTAAAACAATAAATCTGTTCAGCTGTCACTTAACGAGGGGAAAATGGATTATTATCTTTGCTAAAAATAGCTTTCTGAAATCCTGTCTGCTCCCTAAAGTGATGAGAGCAAATTGATGCCCTGAATTACTGCATAATTATTCTGATACAGGTCAAAGAAATGTAGCACCAAGGTGTTCACTAAAGCTCCTGTATTTTAAATTCTGCCATTTTTTCCTTAATGTAACATTGTGCTTTTGTTGTGGTCTGCTATTACACAAAACAATTGAGTTGAAAAATGTGTTTGCCTAGTGGGTAACAGCTTCTGTCTGTTTTCCCAGGGAGGTATGGGAGCAGCACTGCTGTCTGATCCTGACAAAATAGAGTCTGTAAGTATCACCTGGCAGGGTTGGAGCTGCCTTGGAAAGAATTGTGCACTGTGCTCTACTGGCAATTTGTGATCGCTAGAGTGGAGTACTCAGTTTAGGACACAGGAGTTAAGGTTATAGATAAATATTCCTGATGTGGTTCTCCTTGCCATTATCTGGACTATAAAACTGATACCTTCTTTTTTCCAGTTTAAAAACTTCCAGTGTGGTGCAGTATTTGCAAGTTTTACGTGTCTATGCATGTAATTTTAAATTATCAGAGTTCATTGGTCCTGTCATATTAAAAGCAGTGTTGAAACTCCAGCAGCAGTTAATTGCTCTCTAAAAATCCAGTTGAAATCAACAAAAAAGTGGAAGTAAAAATGTCTTAGTCTAGAAGTATGCTTGTATATCTACTGGATAAAATTGTGTATTCAGTTACAGATTGTATATGTCTGCATAGTATGTAAGATTCTTTGATGAGGAATAGCAAACAGTATTACATTATTCTAACTTATTTTCAACAGAGAAAGGAGGAGAGTTTTAGTAGTGCCACTGTTGTGATTTTTCCTTTTTTTTTTTTCAGATATTGACCACCCTTGTTAAAGGAGTTTGTAAACCAATAACCTGCAAAATCCGCATTTTGCCCTCAGTAAGAACATAAATCATACTGAAGTGTTCAGCTGTTATTTCTCTGATTTACTGTCAGTTAGAATTTATGCTGTTCTAGTATGTTTCACTGTATGCCTCTTGCTGTGAAATAGCACTTGGAATTGCAATTTCTGTTTGCGATGCTGTACCAGCCTAAGTGGTTATCTGACCTGCAGGTGCACAGAGACTGTGATTGTGGACTTGTCAGATTGCATGATATGCAAGGGCACAGAGGCTTTTATCCTCTAAATTTCTCAACTAAGTAATTTTTATGTCGTTTTATAGAGGTATAAAAGGGTGTAGGACAGCACCCATCGAGCAGCCAGTAGATGCTGTTAATTCCTGGTTTTCACACGGGGTAGCCAATAGGTGATTGTTTCCTGTTCTTTCAGACTAATTTTTCTTCCATACTTTTTCCCTGTTCTTGGAGTTAGAACAGCCAATGAAGTTACAGGGTCTGTCTTTTTCAGGATCTTTTTCCAGACTTTTTTTACAGCTGATGTATTTTTTTTTTTTTTTTTTTTCCAGATGAATTCTCTACATATTTTTAAACCTTCAAGAGATGATGGGCGTTCTCTTTTAAAGACTAATTATTTTGCAATTACCTGCCTAGATACTATTATTGCATATGACCTAAACAGATATTTCAGTAGATGGATGAACTGTACCAGCTTTGTTCAGAAGTCATTTATGTGTTGGGATAAACAAATGAAGCTTGTGTGAAAAGAATCAGTAACCCAGTCTAAGATCATTTTAGTTCTTGAATTAGAGAACTGGCACCTTTGTCCTAGAGCCTCTTCCTTTTTGTTTCAAGTTGTTTTTGCATAATGTTATCCATCAGAACAGCAGGTGAGCTTCTGTCTCTGCATCCCTGCCAGCTGGGACATGTTGCAGTTTTCAGACTGCATCTGGTATGTTTGGGATGAGCCACAGATATTCTTCCAGCTTTTGAAAGGAAAATTCACCTTACCTTTTTTCTATTCTCCTTTTCCCTAAAGATGCATAAGACAGGCTAGTGCAGCACTGTGTCAATTTTATTTCTGCTTTTTAAGAGCATTTCACCTCTTTGAAGATATACTTGGCCTTTTGATTTACTGGGCAGGTATGAATATCCTTAGAATTTTTTAGACTCTGGTTAACATTTTTAAGACACATCTGAGAGGAATATTTATAGTTGTGTGATTGCATGTTAGGTTGATTTCATAAGGCATCCTCTTACTGAAAAGCATTTTAATTACAATTTACAGAGTAGTCCTTAGAGAGACCTTGCTAATCAAATGTTCCAATCATTTTCAATTGACAGTCTGAAAACCTGTTGGAAAATATTTTCCTGCTACAGAGTATTATGTTACCTGGTTTGAGAAAGTTTGTAATCTACAGGTTCAAGGAAGCATTGAAAATGGATTCTTATTTTTTCCATAGCATGTAGTTCTTTAGTTGAAGTATCTATTAAATGGTTGTACATACTGTGGTATTGATGAAAGACAGGAATCACATCCCTCTTGATAAAAGAAGACTTCCAGCATTTGTTTGTACAATGGTCACATGGTAGTCATTCCTTTTGCTTTGAATTAAAATCATGTCAGACTGTCTTATCCCTCAGGTGGAGGACACTGTGAATCTGGTGAAGAGAATAGAGAAAACTGGCATTGCTGCCATTGCAGTCCATGGAAGGTAAATTGATTTTAGGCACAAAAGACTTGGATTTGTTTAGTTTGTTGATGACTGTAGCACAGTATGATATGACTGATATGAGGATACTCTATACTCTAAATGCAATGTGGTTCTTATTTCAACTGTTAACTGAATTGTTGTTCTAGGAGATAAAGTCAGTAATTAGAGAATTGAACTGCTTGCTGCTCTTTTCCTAAATATTTTTTCTCAAAGACTAAATAAAAGTAAAATTATCTTGCATGCTTTGTATCTAAAAAATCAAATACATCAAACAAATAAGCTGAAACAAGTATATCCCAATAATCCTTGTGTCATGTCTGCTATGGTTTAGAGATCCATAAATTCCACAGGAAATCTTTGGTCTTGTCTTTTTTTTTTGTTTGTTGGAAAGGAAGAAGGAGGAGAGGCCTCAGCACCCTGTCCACTGTGATGTGATCAAGGCCATATCTGAAGCCATCTCCATTCCAGTAATAGCAAAGTAAGTTGGACTAATTAGCTCATTAGGGTCAGATGCCTGTACTTAAGATTTCCAAGTGCAGGAAAAAGAACCATGATTAATTATATTAGTGTTAATTTTTAGTGGAGGATCTCATGACTTCATCAAAGAATATGCAGACATTGAGACCTTCCAGAAAGCAACAGCTGCCTCATCAGTCATGATTGCCCGTGCTGCCATGTGGAACCCCTCTATCTTCAGAAAAGAGGGGTTTTGCCCCTTGAAGGATGTCATGCAAGATTACATCAAATATGTATGTTTTTTTGAAGATCTTACTTGTAATTAACATTGTTTAGAATTGTTAATCCAAATCTTACTGCAGTATCTTAACTCCTCTTCATTTCACAGACTTGGTTCTGGTGATATTTTAACATAGTGCATGTTACATGATACTTGCAAATCAATCCCTGCTTCCTCTGTTTGATTTTGTTCAGAAAAAAAATTTCAGAAATTTGTATTCAGAAAACATGCTTTTTAGCTCTAGTTTCTTGGGAACATTTATGAGGCTTACCAGGCTATCTAAAAATGTAAAGAAATTTAAAAATATGTAGTCCAACCATTTCGAAGTCACAGTTGTACAAATTGAACAGCTTATTATATACAGTATACAATGTTGAATTTACAACATTGAACAGAAAAGTGAAGGAGTGTTCAGTTGCTCTTAGATTCACTTTTAGAAATTAATTACTTTTCAGAAATACTGTCAAGAAGTATTAATAGTAGGGAAGCAAAGGGAATGATTTTCCAATAAAGTAATGCTGTATTGTAGTATTGTAGCTCTGTTAGCCAAGTCATCTAATATATAAAGTTTTATCCATTATTCAAAAGATAAATTTTAATTACATAATAGGAAATTAGTTAGAAATCTGTAATTTGGATCATGTTATCAAATCAAATTATTTTCTTTTTTAATTTGCTATTAACCAGTTATTTACTAAAATATCAATGCATTGCTAGTCAATGATGTAAATAGGTCAACTCTTTCTTCAGAAGTATATGAGTCAGTTGACCTTTAGTTCGTGAAGTCATGCCAAAATAATCAGATTATAGTCACATTCAGGGGTAGTGTTGAATGTGTTACTGAGGAAACTGCACTGTGGTTTGCCTTTCAGAAATGATGGTGGAAGTCCTCAAGAGACCATGCATAGTGTAGAAGATAAATTTGTTTGGTGTGTTTTTGAATTCTTTGTCTCTTTCCATCAGGCAGTGAGATATGACAATCACTACACCAACACTAAATACTGCTTGTGTCAGATGTTAAGAGAGCAGTTGGAAACTACTCAGGGTAAGAAGCTGCACGCTGCACAGTCCACACAGGAGATCTGGTAAGCATGGACTTCAGAAAAGGAGTTGTCAAACTTGCACACCACTTCTCTGTCTAGCCCTGCATTTCACACTGTCAGGAGAAGTTGCAAAAACCCCAAAAATAACCCCAACAAATCCAGATGGGAGATGTGAAATAACAGAGTAAACTTTTCCAGGCTTCCTCTATGCTCAGGTATTAAATCATTAACCCTGAAACTCTCTATATTCAGCACACTAATTTGAGTGGTGCTTCACTGAGTGACAGGCATTTATCCAGTATTTGCATGAAGTGATTAAGAAAAATTTCAGCTTGTCTGAAATTTTGTGGAACTTGTCTTCTTCCAAGGATAGTTATTTGATTTAGCTTTCCCTCTTGCATGTTAGGTTTTTAATGTTACTGGAATATTTATATTTGTTTTAAAATGAACACTTAGAAACTCAAAACCATGTATCAGGGTTGTCTGTTTGTGTGGTACTTAAATGTAATTTTTTGTGCTGCTTTTCATTCCTGGAATATCCTAATGAATGACAGCAATCTTTTTGAGGAAGTATAGTAGCTTTAAAGAATCTTGTCATCCTGCACATCTGAAACAGACTGGATGAAATTTCTCAGTGGGAGAGACAGAAATGAAAGGACAAAAATTTTGAGAGAAACCATTAAATAGGTAGATGAATAAAGAATTTGCACAGAATTAGGGGAATTCAGGTTTGGACACATCCCAAACTGAACAAAATAAAGCTCTGAGCTTGCATGTGTCATATCCATGTTGTGTGTTATAATTATCCTTCTGATAGAAGGGAGGGGAAGAATCTCCTTGTTTTTTATAAAATGAACAGTCTGAAACTGTTTGGTATCTAATGTGTATGAAAATGGATGGAAATGTTGAAAGCTTGAAATATTTTGAAGAAGAATGTATTGGTCTATAGCAAACCCTAATCAGCATTCTGTTCATGTTCAAAATGAATGGAAATGTCTGCGATCCTTTTGCCATTTTATTGCCTTTTACCAATTTTGGCTTTCTAGAAATAATTCTGTCCATGATTATTACATTACAGTACAATGAAGGGAATTTGTATTGCATGTATCAAGGGAGCTAGACTTCATTATTCTTAAAGGAGCAGTGGAATCCATGAACAACATTTAAACTTTGCAAGTTACTTTTCACTTTGGCAACTAAAAGAACTTAACACTTTTTAGTGTGCTAACAGATTATCTATTTTGATTATAGATTTTTGAGTTTAGGAAAAAGGATAAAGTATAGATTGGACTCAAACCTTTTGCAACTTCAATGAAGTCTTAGCCCAGAGGGTGGTGGTGTTTTCTGCTGCATGGATAGCAATGCATAGTATGTAAAATAAATACTGTAAAGTAACAGTTTTACACAAATAATTAGAGGTGTCACAGTTCATACAGATAAACACTGGATAGACATCTAGTGTAAAACTATGGGGTTTATGTGCTATGCCTAACAATTCTTTAGGGGCTTCCAAAATCAAACTCTCAGTTTTTGTACATGTGATGCAATACCAGCTTCAAAATGGGCTAAAGCAATGTGTGTGCAGGAGAGGGGGACAGACAGAGCCATTTGAAAATTTATGAAACTGCTTTCTGCCAGCAAACTTGGTCTTTTAACCCCTGTTCTGAACAACCTGTTTCATGTCCAGATAACTGAGGAACATTCAGTTTTTTAAAATGTACCAGTTCATCTTCAGACAAAAATAGTGCATAATTCTGCTGTCTCCTGGTGGTGAGGATGGGTTACAGCCATCTGAGCTTTAACCTCAGTGCTGAATGCAAGAGAACAGCCTGCTGCTCTTCCCACAAAACATTTACATAGCAGTATGTAATAAATTGCCTTCCTTTAGAAGCATAAGTTAGTATTGTTCAGCTTCATTACTTTTTGGCTTGGAGCATTGGATATGGCTTTGTGGGCAGAATTCATTTTGTCATTGAACAGCCCCATATTAACCAGCATCCTCATAACAGAAAGTAAGAGTTTCTTTTATGCTGCAGATTTTATTGCCATTGTCATCTGCAGAAAATCAGTAGTCTCAGTTTTTCAGAGTAGATCCAGCCTGCCATGAATTTGAAATTTGAAAGAGTTTGAGGCTTTTGCCTTTGACTAAAATCCTGGTTGCTCCTTCTCTTTATTTGTACTTGTGAATAATACTCTGAAGTCAGAAAATCTGAGATTTTGAGGGGTTTGGATGCTATAGTGTTTATTGCTTATAGTATTCTTATTCACTATAATTAGAAGAAGAATCTTTTTCCTACTTTTTGCTCATATTGCCCTTGTGGAGCTGATGCACCAGGAGTCACTCTGAGACGTTTGTTGCTGATTCATCCAACTGCAAGTTATTAAATGAGCTAATAACTTGAACATTGCAGGAGCTGTATTTCTGACTGATTCTGCCTGCACTTCCAGGCTACAAATTGCATATGTAGTGCTGGAAATCAGAACATTCTTTTTCTACTTAAAGCTCAACAATGGTAAGAATTGAAGGAGATACAAGGCAATGTCACTGGCAGAATATAGCCACACTTCCACTTCATTCTCTGTACTCTTAACATATACTGTAAACACAATTGAGTTCTACATTTTCTTTCTCTGTCATAATGTCATACAAAAATTTATAAGCTGATCTCTAATATAAAGGAATTCTGTTTAAATAGTGAAGTCTTTGAAATGGGTGACTTCTATGAAGAAACCACAGCTATTTTTGAAGCAAAGAAAACATCTTTAGAAACCAAGATGCAAGATGAAGATGACCAAATGGAAGATCCAGATGTAATAAAAATGGCTGTTAGATTTGACAAGTAAGTATGCAAATCAAGTTTTTCACTCTCTTGCATCTCTGAATAATAACTGTGAGTTTGACAGTGTCTTAACAGTTTTTTGAAAATGATGATTTGCAAAACAGCACATACTGAGTGAATTCCATGAAGCAGTAAGTGAACATCATTGCATAATCACCACTCTTCCTGCCTCATTTGGATGTTGTAGGATGTTCTTTAGTTCCAGGCTTCCTGAGACTGCTTAATTCTCTCAGTTAACTTGTTAAAAGTGCTGAGTGCTGTAAAAGAAAATTAAAAAAATAACATCTCTATGTAGAAAAGTGTATTTAAGATGTAGAGTTCAGTTATTTTTAGTGAAACTTGACAAAAACATAATAATTTTTCTATAAGAAGTCCTGAACAAATTTCTTAATACTCTTCTAAGCAGGTAACATGCTCATCTGAAGTCTACTAAATGTGTTCTACTCATAAGCTATTCCTTGAAAAATTAATTCACAGAGTTGAATTCTATTCTATACAATTTTTAATTATAATCTGTGAAGCTTATAGAATTGCTGTTACTTTCAATGTTAAACTCATGTTTGCTGGTTTTGCTAATAGGCCTATCAAACAGCTCAAGAAGAATGTGATATATAAAATCATCCACAAATCCAGTCATAATGCTTTAATATTTAGATGATATATTACCTGACTCCTTGAGAACTGAATACAGATTTTATAATGGTTTTTTGTTCTGCCCATGTGCAAGGGGCAGTAATTCTGTGTCAGTAACTAAACCAATTCTTACATTTTCTACCCTTCTTTCATGTGATTACTGCTTCGTAACAGAAGCAACTTCTGCTTTTTTCTACCAGTGTTTAATCGATGCTTATAATGAGCAGTACCAAACTGTATCTCTCTTCTGTGTCACATATTTAGTTAGAATCTCCTTTCTGGTAAGTATCTCTTTTCTAGCTGTATTACTACAGGATGTAAATGTTCAGGAAAACTTTGGATTTTATTTTAGATATTTTGTCACACCTATTACTTGAGTTATCTAATGAGGAAGAAGCATCTTTTTCATAATTTGAGCTGTAAAATTAAACCTCAAATAACTGGTAGAAGTAATAAAATAAGCAGCACTGTCTTTTTAAAATAGAACTTTATGCACAGTTGTTGACCACATGTTTTTCTGTCTAGGAGAGAATATCCACCACAGATCACTCCAAAAATGTATCTTCTGGAATGGTGTAGGAAAGAAAAGCATCCTCAGCCTGTTTATGAAACTGTGAGTCAATGAAAAACCCTTTCAAACCTCTGCCTTGTATATGAAATTAAATATTTTAGGACTCAAGGTAGTGAGAAATTCTGCTTCCCGGTCTGGTGTAGCTCTTTCAAAAAGCAGCTGCAGAAATGGTAATGCACACAGGTATGAAAATAGCAGCTTATTTTATTAGAAAATAAAAAAATAAAAGTCAGACCTTCAGTCTGCTTTTGATTCATGTGTGAAAAAAGTTGCTGTAACTTCTTGGTGATTATATAGGAGCCCATGACTGACTTTCTTTTACTTCTGTGAAGTAAAGAATTAAGTCTTGGAATGTTTTCTCTGTTGTTGCACACTGTTACACATAGGAACTGTATGGGACAGGAGCACCTGTTTGGTTAGATGGGGACGTTATTTGATTACTTTTTATTTTTGTAAAGCAAAAATATTGCAGCTTGGACAATTTCTTAATTTTTTAATGTTGGATATGTATGGTGAAATTTGTGGTGTGAATTAGAGTAATTTTAAAGTTATGTTACTTGTTATTCTTGTCTTTATACCTATGAAGGAATGATGATGATGATGTTTCTTCTGTAAATTACATGACTGGTTTTTGACAGCCCCTTCCCTTTTAATTCTTTTTTCCTACAGGTTCAAAGACCACTGGATAGATTATTCTGTTCAGTGGTGACAGTAGCTGAGCGAAAATACCGATCAACTCTGTGGTAAGCCATCCCTAATGGGTTTTTCAGCTGGAATTTTGTTTCTGAAATGTTGCTTAAAAACTTGAATTAAAAGGGTATTCCAGTTTATTCCAGTTGACTTTGATAAAAGTCAACTAAAAGCTACCTCCTAAAGCTACCTCTAGGAGGGAGAAAGGATTAAAAACTTCTGAGAATTGAATGTGACAAGAGGAAGTAAGCACTGGCATAATCAAGTAAATGGTTACAGATTTTAATTCACTTTGTGATAGTCCACAAGTTGAATTGGAAGGGGGGCAAATAGGTGACCCAGTTCCATTCTGTATGAGTTCAGAAAGAAGCCAAGGGAGGCAGGGGGGAATATTGGAGGAGGTTATGTCTTCAGCCACTGCAGCAGATCCATTCCCAATAAGAAGTCAGGACTAAGTGTCTATATCCAGTGAAGCAGAGGACAGTACACTGAGTTCTTGGAGATCACAGTTAATTAGCAGCTACATCCAGGGCTGCTCTAAAGTGTCACGATGGTATTTTATACAATCATCTATTAATACCAGAGTTGACTTGAGGCATTTGCACCTAAGGTGATCTTGATTTAACTGCAAAGCTAGAGCTCAGCATTGGACATTTTAAACAGGACAAGTGCACACAACTGCTTTGCAGCCTTCCTGTTCAGAGACTTTAGGAAGTTATGCTCAGCTGATGCGAAATTTTGAGAAGAAAATGTTTTCAAATACTGACTTCCACAAATGTGTGACGTGCAGTCTTTGTCAGAAATGACAGAATTTTTATTTTTATGGAACAGTTCCTGCTTTTGTCAGCATCAATGAACTTATACATCTGCCAGAGAGTATACTTACGCCTGAGGCTCTTTCAAGAAAAGTGATCCTTCATAACTTGGTTTTGTTTAGTGATCAGATTTTTATAAGTTACCTTTCTGAGGATTGCACTGGCCAAACACACATTGACTGTGTACCTTTGAAATGGAGAGTGTTTGAGAGGCAAGACCTGATAGAGACAGATTTTCTAGGAATATTGCATCAGGAGTGATGCATCAACACTTGACACCTAGCAAGATTGAAATAATTTCTGGAACTGACCTGTTTTGTTCCTCTGCTGCGAGACGACTTCAAATGCTGTTTGTTTCGTGGTGTTGCATCAGAGACAGGAAATTGTATCTTGGCAGTGTGGAGACCTAAGTTTGTACTTTTACGTGTGCTCTGTGTGCTTGCTCTTCAGGGACAAGTCCAAGAAACTGGCAGAACAGGCTGCAGCTATTGTTTGTCTGAGAACGTTGGGTGTCCCAGAGGGAAAGCTCTGTGAGGGAGAAAATCACCTGATTAACAAACGCAAGAGGGGGGACCAGGAGCGCTTGATTAGCAGAGACCATGGAGAGGATCTTGCTGAGCCTTCCCATAAAAAAGCTAATTTTATTGAAGAAACTTCTGACATGAATGTGCCGAAGATGCCACGATAGCATGGAGATGAGAGGTTTCATGCCTATGCAGCTACAAATGAGCTCCTATTTGTATATCTTGCTGTTCACATTTCATTTGGATTCTCTCAGAGACAGATAAATTTCCCAGTTGTAAAAATCGCCACTGAGATGTTTACTGTTTGCCACTCACTGTCCCTACGGTGCCTTTCAGATGATAATTAGGAACTTCATTTTAAAGAACATGGAGAAGTTAATCCCGATAATAAACTTTTTTAAAGTATCAGGTATTTTCAAAGCAATTTTGTCATTGGTTTCATTACTTCTTTTTTTTATTTTTAATAAGTCTGCAGTGTGCTGTTAAGAGATGTGTTAATACATCATCCAAAACAGAGGAATGGAACTGTGTAGTTAATCAGAAAAATCAATGTAGGAAAATAATTAGTAGCAAAGTAGACATGGTTGTGTCAACTGAGTTTTATGCATGTTTTGCAAGCCTTGTTTACACTCCTCATGTAGGAAGAAAAAAAGTTTTTTTGGAGAGAGAAAGACTTAAAAATTTGAAGACAAGCATTAAAATAACTTTCTTCTATGATAATTTCTACTACGTTTTACCCTACAGAAATATGACAGTAGAATTAACTGTCCTTTCCTGGTCTTGGGTGTTAACAATTGTGTTTTTCCAGTAAGGAACTGGAGCCAAGCCTGGTCGCAATGACTTTGTTGAATGAAGGCCCTTTGAGTTTTTGTCTTTTGAACTTGAAAGTCCTCATAAATGTCGACAAGTAGATTACTTGCAGTAATGGTCATCCAAATATGGCCTTGTATGTTCTTGAAATGTGACCTTGTCTGTCTCAGTAATCAGCTGTTGGTGATACAGGGGTCTTGATCAAAGGCCCATGTTCTCTTCTTTGTTTTCCATCATCACAACTTCCTATTAAATTAAACTGTAAGTACATGCTGTATGCCAAGAGAGGATACAGATCCTGTCGGATTCATGGCAACTCAGCTGAGCTTGTCTAATTTAAATTAGAGTTCTGGATCCTCAAAAGAATGCCAAAAGAATTCAGAGATTTCTGGTTTTGCCAGTTTATTGAAACAGTGACTTAGTTTCCCTCAACAGTGCGAGGGACCTTGAGATTATCAGCTCTGGTCTGAAAACAAAATGATGGGGATGTATCATGCCATGATCTCTAAAGTACTTTGTATGAAGAATGTACAAGATATAATTCATTTGGTTGTAATTCATGAAGAATCTTTCTATTTAAAAATTTAATTATTTTCCTCAAGTGATAGTGCCACATTAAACCATTATTTTAAAAAGGAAGAACAATTTCTCATCTGATAGTATTCAGGGTTGTGAAGCTAAAATGTTGGCTGTTTAGATTAGAGTAATTTACAGTAAATCTATACAGTCTAGGAAGAAGGAAGTTTTTCTTGTTCAGTACATTGCAGTAAATGCACTTTAATATGTTTGCATTTGATATCATTTTAGTTCTACAATTTTACTCTGAAGCACTAAAAAAATTTGCATTATTAATCAGAAATTTCAGAAGTTGACCTTTTCCTATTATAAGTTCTATCTGGATATCTTGCTTTTGTCAGAACTATTTGGAGCCATGATAATAAAGAAAAAGTCATTTTTAGGTCCTGCTACCAGTGTGGTTTGCAAGGTCTAATGTAATAGAATCATGGAATATTTGAGTGTGGAAAGGACCTCTGGAGATGGAGAGATCCAAACCCCATGCTCAAAGCAAGGTGAACTTGGGCAGGTTTCCCAGGACTGAGTTTTGCACATCTTCAAGGATTGAGACTCCACAGCCTTTCTTGGCAACCTGTTCCAGTGTTTGAGCAACCTTAGGGTAAGCAAAAGTGGGGTTTTTGTTCCTTCTTCTGCATGGCATATGTGTTTCAATTTGTGCCCATTGCCTCTTGTCCTGCCACACAGAAGGACCTGGCTTAGTCTCATAATCAGTGTCTGTCTAAAAGGAAAATTGAATCTTTGGGTAATACAGGTGGTGGTGCCTAAGTACAGCGTGGACTTGTATGGCAGCAATTACTGTGCATCAGTGGAAGTTACAGTGGATTGGGATGAGTTTATAGATAAGTCAGTCATGAGAAGCGTGTTATTTCTCTTTTGACCCAGAAGAAAACCCAAGAAATTACTCAGGAGAAAGTGTGTCACTGCTGACTTGAACTTCTTACAGAAATGAGGTAGGATCATTCAATTTAGGAGCCAAGACCTTCATATTTGTGCTTTGGGGGTTTTTATTTCTGGTATTTTGTCATGTGATGTGAATGTACATCCTCCTGCCTCCTTAGTGAGGTACAGCCTGTGCAGACTTTTCATATTGCTTCCTTCCAGCCAGCAAGTCCATGCAATTCAGAGCACAGGGTTGTGGTGAGGTGGGTGTTCCAGTGCTGCTTGAGAAGGTGTAAATCTGGGGTTCATTTGATCAGCTGAGCAGATTTCTGCAGGATGCTGTCAAAAATTCACATGTAACTGTAGTTGAAGACAGATACCTTAAGGTTGTATGAGTACCAGCCCGGAGGTGGTTTACTACTCATCTTATATTACAGAATATGTGCCTTGGCTTGGTTGATGGAGAGATTTGGATAAAACTGGCTGCATAGTTTGCTGAGTGAAACAAATCCTACGTTAACACTAGTCTGCAATGTGTGTGTATGAAATCAAATGGGTGCTAAACGTTGGGGGGGATGTTTCTGTTTTCTAATAACTGCATGTTTTCAAATCCTTCCTCAAATTATTACATGGTTGCCAATGTTACACTTACTCCTCTTAGCTCTCTGCACTGGTTGTACACATTAACGGGGTTGTCTGTGCTGTAGTTATGGATAGGCCAAACAGAGCCTGTGAAAATGAGAGTGAGGAGTCACTCTGTTGGAATGAGCTTTTAATGCTAAATATAGAAGGGCTGTAATTCTGGCAAATGGCTAGAAAGTGTAACATTTGACACCTTTGATCAGTTTCAGGAAGAACCAAAGAAATGTTGCACTTGTATATTTATGTATGTGCTTGTCAGAATGTTGTGATTTAATGACTTTTGGTTACATACTTTCATTGCTTGTAACTCTGTTTGAACTAATGTCTGACGACGTACCCTGCTTTGGTCATTCAATTCATCCTAACCAGCTCTACAGATAGGATAACTGTATTTATCATGTGTGTTCCCTTCTCAGCACTGGTGGTAAAGTAATCACCTCAGTGACCAGTGCTTTCCTCCTAGAAATCGTTACATTCGCATTGCTTTCAAAGAGCAACTGGTTACTCGGTGAGAGTTTCTGCCGTTTCTCTTCCCTGCTGTACCTTCCAGAAACAGAAGGTGGCAGGTTTTTTTATTGTTTTCAGAAAAATATGCTGACTTTTGCAATATTTACCAGTCCAGCCACTGCACTTCAGCATTCTTGCATAGGGTGGCAATTGAGACCACAGCTAGGTTGGAGGATATTTAGCCTCACTGTTCAGAAACTTTTTTTTTTTTAATTTTATTGTGGTGTATATATGATACTTGGTCAATACTGATGAAAGCTGTGCTCTCTTTTAAGTATTTGCTTAGTGAAAATGTTTCACTATTAATCCTATGGAAATCTGTGAAGCAACTGGAGGGTTTTTTGTCCCAGGGGTACCATCAGCCAACGAAAAATCAGCTGCATTTTTCTACTTGATAGTGATGCTGCAGGGAGTATATGTAATGATACCTGCCAAAGTGTGGTCCATGGGCATGGGGAGAGAACTGTAACTTGTCCTCCCTGTATTCTGCTTACTAGAAATGGGAATGGGAATGCAGAGATATTTTTACCAGCCTTTAGTGTGGATGCACTCACTGTGGGTCTACCTCCAGGGCCTTGCTGGCTGGAATGCTTTTTGGAATGTCCCAGCCTCTGAGCCCAACCCCACCCTGGAATGTGAGGTTAAATGTTGGCAGTACAAATTCAGAGTTTGAATATCAAAATCCTAGAGTTCCCCAGCACTGCAGTTTCAGAAACTAGCAAGTGAGCCACATGTCAGCTCAGCTGCTCTCCAGTTCTACGAATAAGCATGCCTCGGGTTGCTGGGGAAGGAGGGGGAGGTGGGATGGTTTTTGTTTTGGTTTGGTCTTCACTTACCCGTTATGACACGCAGAAGAACATGCTTTTCAGACACGTCAACTGGCAAGATTGTGAGAGGTCCCAGACAGGTGTTAGCTGGAAAGAGTCTTCATTCACAAAAGCATTTTACTGCCATTCTTTAATCAAACCTAGGAGCTCAACATGAGAGCTATTGCCTTTTTAAAGAGGAACCTGCTTATATTTGGACCCCGAGTCAAGGAGTGATGAGATGGCCTGTAAGGCTTAAGTTCCATCTGTGCCACAGTGCAGGAGGCTGACGCTGGAGGCTTTGAGTCAGAGGTGCTGATGACAAAGCTGATGAAAAACATTAAAAGCTAAACATGGAAAGCAAGCCTTTGATGAGGAGGGAGTGCATCATGTATTGTTATGAAGCAGTTGCCTAGGTCAGTTAAGGAGAAGAACTGCTGAGCTCCAGGGGGAATCTGGTTCAGTCACCCATATTCCAAGGAGCTCTAACCTCAGTGGGCTTTGTGAGAGGAGGCTTAAAATATGCCTCACTTGTTGTGTTCACTTAGCTCCCAAATGAAACTGTCTTGCAGGAGCTAATGTGAATCAGCTGTTAAACATCTATCAGTTAAACAAATAAATACTTTTCTCTTGCCCTGGTATGGTGGGGGAGAGTCTCTGTTTTCTGTTTTTAGAAAATTGTCTGCAAGATATCCTCTTGTGAGAGTTTACAGAGCACTGTAGTACAAATCTGATACTTCACTCATTTTAACTCAATTTTCCTTGATAAACTCTGTATGTTTATTAATGCTTCAGTATGTCATTGTGTTCCTGTTCAGCTGCCTTTAAGAATTATTGCTTGGTGATTGGAACCAATGGATATCATCTATGTATAGTTGTGAACATGCACTTTTTGATTAGTATTCTGTTGCATACAGCTGGCAGAACTGGATTTGAATACAGATATTCAACCTACTTTTTAGCTGGTTTAAAACTGTATAAACACAGTTCCCTTTTCTAATCCTTCTTTTTGTTGATTTGCAAACTTCTCTAAGCAGTGTGAGGCTGCTGTGCATGCCTGTGCACTTGCCACTGCCTGTGTGCAGGTGTTAGCACGCATTGTCAGCAGCTGGTCATGGGCCTTCGTGTTAAACTTCTTAAACAGAAACTGATAAAGTGGTTTCCCTCATTGTGGTCAAAGAAAAGTGAGTGTTGTACTAGCTTTAGTTAAATATCTTTATATTTTTACCTTTTCTCATCCCAAGTGTTGCAAAATATTATCTTTTTAAATAAAAAAAAAATCAGGCTGTAATTGAACTTCATTGGGAAGCTTCTCAGTGACTTACTTGGTTTGGTTCAATGTATGCTTATTTATTTAAGAAATGGACTATTGCAATTTTCTGTAAGTTTTTCAGGCAGTAGAAGTTTTTTTGTGGGTTTTTTTTTGGTTTGTTGGTTTTTTTTTTGGTAGGGGGATGTTTTGGGTAATTTACTGTTTCATTAGCTCTCTGAATTGCTATGAAATTGAAAGCGAAGTTTCTGGCCATCTGTGTATCTGTTCTAGTTACATACCCATACTAAATCGAAGGCAACAAAAAGTTTAAAAGCTGAAGCTGTTGTTTTCTTTTGTGCTGAAATAGAGCCAAATCCTGGACAACAGACAGAACACAAGTAAATACGTGTGAGTGGAGGCACCTATACAAGCCACAAAACCCATGAGATCTGAAGGGTGTTAAAAACAATATGGGGCAGTTTCACTTGAGCAGAAGTGTGCATTTGTTTCCCCTTTATGGCATACAAAAGGGGTGTTTGTAAGGGCTCTTTTTTTTTTTTAGAAGTTAATTTAACATTGAATATTCAGGTCTGTAGGTGGAAGGGAATGGAAGGTGGAGTGTTCACAAGGGCATCAGAATGATATCATTTCAGAGAGGTGCAATATTGGGACTGCAGGATTCAGGCAGTAAATCACTGTACAGTTAGACCATGATGCCTACCTGTCACATCAGTGGCATGGTAATTATGTCATGCTGTCCTGTGACATTCTCTTATTACAGCTAATAGCAGCTTTCATATTTTTCAGTGCCTGAACATGGAAAACAGTTGTAGTTCTTAGAAAGTTTATAGCCTGTAAGCTATAGAAATACTGCATTATGAATGCTGAATTAATAGGGATTTAATAAATTACCTTCTCTCCCATGAACTTTTATCAGCATGCCAAGTGTTGTCATGTAGATGGTAAAATCAGTGGTAGTTTGCTCACTGGTGTGGGTAACATGCATGACTGTGCAGTATGGCCAGAGAGTGCATATCCCATAATGGCAGCGAGGAGGGGTGAAGGGATAGAGAGAGAAAAAAAATAAGATTAGTCACTGCTGTCTTTCTGTACAGTAGTACTGGTACAGCATTTACCCATAGATTAAGCATTTACCCTTTTTCTTGTGTTCATTTTTAGTATTTAAACTCACGTCTCTAGTAAGACTCTCTATTCTTTGTTAGAGGCAAAATGTGTAACGCAATGTTTATTGAAAGTGATGCCTTATGCCACAGAAACAAACACAGCTCATAGTAGGATGGAGGGAAGAGTTTCCATTTAACTTTGTAGAGAAACACACTGAAGACAAACAGATTTGATCCACCCACACTTTATTTTCTTCATACCTCTTCATTAAAAAAAAAATCAATTTAGATGTAGAGATTTTACAGAAAAGGTTGATATATTTTCATGAAAGGAAGAGCTAACCTCATCCTGTTAGGAAACATCTTGCATCTTCACCTATCACTGCCTGACTGCTATTGTGTACTGTTTTCCTCTCAGCCCAGCCTGTGAATTCACCAGATCACCTGGTCGGCGAGAACATTTCACCCACACAGCTCACTCCTCTCACTTCCCCTCTGTTTTAGAACCCCCATGTCACTGTACTGACAGAGCAGACTCACAGTGAGCAGCTAATTGTATTCCTTCTTGCATTAGGAATTTCTATTGGCTGTTCTAGGACTGTGACTTAAATTGATTTTCACTAAATAAAACTCAGCCTTTAGAGAAAAAGCCGTCTGCAACTTTTTAACAGATTTTGGGATATTGACAAAAGCTAAGCTTAGCATACTGACAATACTCTTCACTCAGGTCTGTGTGGGTTGGGAAGAGGATTTTCAAATGGTAATTCAGGATAGCTTCTGATCAGTTGTTTTCTTAGCCTAACTAAGCTATAGTTTTTTTAAACACCTTTCTTTTCTTCCACTTCAGTATTTAGAGTAGGCATGTCAAGCTGACCAGTCTTTTTAGCTGAACATAAATAGTCACCTTGTTAATCCTGGAACTTCCATTGCAAGCCTTTCTTGCATCCCTGGGTGAACTAAAATGAATTTAGGATGCAGCTGTTACACCTGAATAGTATTGTGCAGTTATTGACTTCCATTCAAGAAGGGTTTTAGCTGGAGTGACAAAACAGTACATAGGTTGTTTTCCAGTCTTTGGTCTGCAAAGTTTGTTTCTGTAGTAGAGGTCATTACACAGCTTCTTCCTTGAGGTTTGGCAGCATCCAACTGCTGCCAGTGTTGGTTTTCCTTACTTTGCTTACTCACACTGCAGCTGGGATCCTCAAGAGCATGTGTGTACGAAACATCCTGTTGACAACCTCAGCACAAACATCAGTGGCAGAAAAAGAAAAGGGCAATTAAAATACTTCTTAGTCTTTTCAAGTACAGTATGTCCAGACCAGGACTCAGGTCAGTGATAAGGGCGTCTGTGGAGTTTGTCCTGTTACTGTCTGTAATGTAGCTGATCTCCTGAAAGAATGTAATAATTTTCACTCTTTGGCACTTCTATGCAAATTAGCAGAGTAATTAGTGCCATCAGAAGATACAGACCAACAGATGCACTTTTCTGTTATGCTTCCTTGTGATTGAAGAGACAGAACTGGGAAATGTCTGGAAAATTTTTATCCAGTATACTTCACATTTATTGACTGCTCAATATTGTGCAGACAATTTCATAAGCTTCGCATAGGTATTAAATGTATTCTGTTCATTTCTATGAATTAATCAACTAATGAACAATGTACAGTATTGAGCTCTGTCAAAAACTTGTATCCGTATAACAGAAATACACCCCCAGTGCATGGTGAACTGCTGTAGTTTAACACAAAACTTGCATCAAGAGGATCTTCCTTGATAAGTGAGGAAGTGGCATGATCTGTCATTAGCTTCCTTCTAACGAGAAACAGGTATCTGCAACCACATCTTTAGACTCCCACACCACTGTGGATATCAAGATGTTAAACTTGGTTTATTTTAAAGGTCATCATGTGAGATCTCATGCACAATTTCTAAGCCATAAACAAAACATAGCTCCATAAAAGGAAAATGCAGATTATCAAAAGTGAGTGAAACTTAACACAATGTCTAAAAATAGATGCCGACATTACTTTTCTGACTCAAAAACATTAGCAATTATGCACAGGGTTTGAGTTCTTTTGGTTGATATGAGAAAAAGTTCAGGTCTATGTGGAATATAGTATTTACAGTCTTATGATAGCAAAATCCAAAATAGGCCAAGTGTTAAGAGTATATGGAGCATCTGCTGTGCAGAATTTACCATCTAAGAGAACAAATCTGAACAATAGAGCAGACAGGATATAACTACAAAGGGGGAAAGGTAGGGAGGAGCTCAAAGCTGTCTGACCCATTTTTCACAAGAGTAGAGGAGAAGCTGGAGTATGTATTTTTGCACTTTTTGTGCTCTGTGACAAGGATGGCTGTGGTGAAGGAGGACGAAGCTGAGGGACTCAGAATGGACTCATGGTATCATCAAGACAAAGGAGAAAGAAAACTATTATACAAAGCAGCTTAAAGAATGTTTTGTGGATTAACTGGTGAGCAGAAAGTTAAAATAGTCAGGGATCTGGAACTGGGGTCACATGGAACAATATTAATGTCAGGGGAAAGTTATTTGCCATCTCCATGAGTGCTTTTATTGGTAATTTAGTTATGACTCCAAGATCCTGGATGATGCCCTGAATTCTGATCTACCCACTATATACATGAGAAGTATTGATGTACTTTCTTATATATAATTGTTGATAGGAGATTTTTTAAAATGGAAATCAGCATTTTTTTCAAGTTTTCATTAGTTGAATATAAAGTTTTAGGCTGATTTGCTTATAAAGGATGAAATGCTGGTTGAATTAGATGGATTACAGTAACATACTTGGATCTAAGTTCTCACAAACTTAAAAGCTATTTAGCCAAGGAATTTTGCTCCAAGCTCTTTTCTGTTTGAAATTTTTTATTTGTGTGCTTAAGAAGAAGGAACTGATATGCAGTAATTCATGGGGACTGCATGAGATTTTTCATATAATGTATTATATTTAATTGAGATGGGAGGTGAACTGAAGAATGCCAAAAAGGGGTACTGAATGACCTTCAGTTAAGGAAGTTGCTACCTGTCCTTGAGTCTTGTAAGTGTATTGGAAGGGCACTGTGTTTGAATTATGTTGCCATTATATTTTTGGACTAATTATTCTTGACACAACACACATTTCTCAGAGACACTCAAAGCTACTAAATAAACTCTTGTAGCATTGAATTCAAACCCATTAAACTCTTTCTTTCTTGAAAGGGAAAGTGGAGATATAACTAAGGCAAGGGACTATAAAGGCCGACTTGACATGTATTCTGAACTCTTTGACTGACCTTTTCACACTCAGCAGTAATTTCATCCCTTTACAGTTCCAGATCCTCTGTTAGAATAGATACACTGTGTTATCAAGGCTCACCTAATAGGCTGTGGTTCAAACCAAGGTATCAAGTCCTTGCCTTCTGCTCCTTATTGCAGCCTCTTTTGTTTCTTACCTCCTCCCTTTTGCCAACACAGACACTCGCTTGCGGTTGCTTTTACTTTTCAGCTGAATCAATTCCCTTGTTTGATTCTCTCTGGGACCAAACAAGTCTTAGTGGTGACACAACAGCAAGGATGGCATCTCACTGAGGAAGGGTACCTGGGAATGGAGAGTGCCTAAAGAGGGAAAATGGGGACTGTTGGCCTGACCCAGGAAAGGTCAGTACAGCCAAAGCCTCATTAGCTTCAGGCCCAGAGAAATACCTCCCAGCAGTGTTCATAGTAGTCAAATGAGACTTGTAACTTTTTTGCATTAAATTCTCCCTATAGATGATGAGATGTCATGGCAAAAGAGCCCTCCTGAACAAGGATATGGTACATTGGGGGACAGTTTGCTTTGTAAGTTCTGTGATTTCTGGCAGCAATTAAGACAAATGTTATTTCCATGTAATTGAAGTTGTATTGTTAAAATACCAGTTAAAATGACTGGCTACTGGCAGAAGAGCTAGACTGAAACAGATCTCTGAGCTGGCTAAACTTCTCAAGTATTTATTCAGTTTTGTAGAACATCATGCACCCCTGCAATGAAATCTGTGCTGCAAGAGTTCTGCTAACAACAGCTGCTCTACAGCCAGGCTGGCTGTGCTTTCATGAGCTGTAGCTCTAAAAATGCCTACAGTGTCCATACACTGTCAGACACTGGGGAATTGTTGGGCCAGTATCTACATTTTTGAATGGTTAAAATAGTTGTAGTTCAGGTGGACTAGCCATTGATTTTGATGCATATGGCAGCAATGCAAGTTTGTGATGGAAATTTCTGAGCCTAGATGGTGATTTTATGGAAGACCGTATCTCTTAAGCCCTAGACATTTTATTACTTCTTGCTAGCTCTCAATAGGGATCATGGCAGCTGATAAACAATTCACTCAAGTGTAGAATCTAAAATTAAATATCTTGTTTTACCTCCTTTATCCTCCCACTATTGTTTCCTGAACACAAACATTTTGAAATCATTATTGAATCCACAGCCTACTTTTGCCTGGGGAATTAGTTCTATGGAAGAGGTTTGGGTTAGTGTCTGTGTAGGCTGAAGTCCTCTGGCTATGATTTGGATGCACTGTGGTCAAGTCAGTTTTACAAGTGTGACTTGTGAAATTCTAGAAAAGTACAGTGGAAATCTCCTCCTGCCCCTGCATCACGCTCTTGGTTCTGCAAGTGCAGCTGTGTGTACAGCTATCTGGCCAACTTGACTGGGGAACTGATGCAGGGTAAAAACAAGCCTGCAAAAGAAAGTGGGTTTGTTAGGTGGAATTTTTTGATAACAAAGGGCCACTGCTGCCAGAAGAACCACTCAGGAGCCCCCTTTATTCTCCTCTGGGATGCCTTTGAACCAGGTTATATAGTTCCTGGGCTACCCAGGGCCTCACAGTTCACATTACCAGATGCTTTGGACAATGTCTTAGTCCTAAATGAAAGATGAAAACAGATACCTTTTCAACACAGAAATGGCAGCTGGAAGTATTTAAAGGGTAGATATTGGCAACTACAAATGAGCTGAAATGGAAGCTAAGTGGATTCTTGTATGTCTGACAGACAAATAGCATTCTTGTACAAAGTGAGTTGTCTTTCCTGGCAGTAAGGCACTCAGTTTCTTGACTGGGTAACAGATGCTGTGCCTCTTCTCTATGCTATGTAAGATAGCATTTAGTATTTGGAGGGAAGTTAGTCTGCAGCAAAAAAGAAGTTAGGCTAATTCAGTGTGGACAAGAGAACAAATATATTTCATCTTGCAGCAGTTTTTGAGTTAACTGGTTTTAATTGTAAGAGATTATTTTTAAAATAGAACTGCCAGAGGCTAAACTTTGCAGATCATTAAATATAAATACTTTTTTCCCAAATGGCCATCAGTTCCTCTCTTTAAAGAAACTGCTATACAGTTGCCTACTCCTATGATATTCCTAGTGAGATTTCACTCTTTTCTTCTAAATCATGGTATTCATTCACTTTCTGTCAAAGTATTAACAGCCGTGGTAACCGACTGTCAGTGAGAACCTTGTCCAGTCCCAGGAGTAACAGGAGCCAACCAAAAGGAACATTTTTCTTTCATTCCTTTCTTATGGTTCTGTGATAATTTGCCACAAAAAGCAGATTATTTTGACAGAACCAGATTAGGGAGTGGCTCCATGTATAGTCAGACTGGCAGATCTGAGAGGACTGGCAGCTATAGGTGGTGTGAAGGAGTTCATCTCCTGATATGGACCAGCTGCACAACTCTGACCATGTCCTCAAATTCAGTAATGCTCCTTCTCAGATCAAGGCAGGGGAGATGGAAACTCCATTCTCAAAGTCCCTTGTGATACAGAGGCCAAATAAATGTTCAGCTTATGGTCTGTATGATTTCTGAATGATAAACTTGAAGTTCTGATTGCTCTAGACAGGCAGATGAGTCTGATCCTTTGCTTTACTTGATGGTGAATGAAGCCAAGGTTTGCAGAGCAATCCTCTGTACTGAACTGGTCCCAAAGGGCATAAGGGATGGAAAAAGGCAAGGGGAAGGGAAAGGTCTAGGGGAGAGAATTGAAAAAAGTTGTTCCAGGATCCACAGTAACCTTTTTTCACTACTCTTTGATGCTGCTCCTGAGAATTTATTATTTTCTAAATGAATGAGGTGATGACATCCTGAACAATATGTCTTCCTGAGGAGTCCAGGTACTTCTCACAGCTGCTGGGATAGGTGACAGACAAGCTACAGAGTTATCTGTGAGCCATGTAACATGTATCTAGGAAAGCATGTAAACTTTTGGGACATTATTCACACTTGAAGGCAGATTGGCAAAAATAATACAGTTGGCTCCAGTCTCCACGTTCCTACCACATCTATATAAGCCTAGATAAGATAGAAGCTCTTTTAAAAGGATTTATGCATTTGAGTTTTCTTCTGACTTCTGGCTCCAGATTTTTGTCTATAGATTAAAAAAACACAAGCATGAAGGATTACCAAGAGTCATTTCTGAAGGAAAATATTTGGGAGGGGAGGAGCAAAACAAAAATGTGCCTCTGTTCCCTAAAGTGAAAGCATATTCTTTGGAATCTCTTTACAGAGGTTCTAAATAGGGAGCATAATACCCTGGTCAGTACATGAAAGGTACTTAGTCTAGTCCCACTGCCCTTCAGAAAATATACCAGGCCCTGGAAGTATCACTAGGGAGGCAGATATGACCTGTAAACAGACTAAGTGTTAGGGATTACCTCCTACCTCATGGAAAAACAAGTACTCTATTATATAGAGTAATAACTCAGCCCTCTGTTCATAAAAGTGGGGAATGGGCAGCTGCTTAACAGCTCTTTTTCTGTGTGTTATAAAGCCTTTAAAATTTGGTCTATGAATTTTTATATACAAATACCTATATTGTGTATCTGGTTTGGGGACAGCAAACATACTGAATGTTGGAAGTTTGTACATTATTGTGGGGTTATAAAATAGTCTGCATGTTTTAATTTTTAATTTTCCAATAAACTGCAAGAGTCAGTAACAACAAGCTTATTCATACAAAAGCAGTGTGAAATTGCAACCTTATCCAGGGTGGGAGAGAGAAGAAGAGACCGTGGAGGGCTGTGTGTGACCCTTTTTAAGCAGGTATCTCCTTGGTCCTAATAGTGTAAGTCTGACTTATAGGTGGATCAGGAAGCTTTTGCAGGTTAAAACCTGTGTTCTCCACATCACTGCCACTCCCAGCCAAACAGTTCTTTGAGGGCAACAAGGCAGAAGGAAAAGGAAGGAACAAGGAGCCTGGAGACAAGGATGGTTTAAGACAGAACTGCTGGCAAAAGCAGCATTTATCAGAGTGTGTCCTGTAGATATTAGCTACCTTTGTTGATGTGGATGTCTGTGACATTAGAAATATTAAAGGCTTCCCAGCAGAGCTAGTCCAAGGAAATATAAACCAAACCCATTTGTTTCAGGATGAAAAAAACCCTGATCTATCGAAAGGGAGAATTGCCATTATGGAAGAGATGTGATTTCTTCAGCTGCCCCTGGTGAGGCAGAGCACTCAAAATTTACATGTACACCATGGCCCTTCCCTGCACATATGTGTATTTGTCACATAAAACTGTTGTTAGAAAAATTTCAACAAGTTGAAATAATTTAAAATTTCAAGTTTCATCTTCATGACTAATATTAGAGGCTACATCCAACTGACTTAAAATGAAAAAATTATGAATTTCTAAGGCAGTTTGGAAATGAAATGTAGTTTTTGGAGGTAATTTATTGATGGTAGACTACTTACTCCATTCGTTGCTAAGACCCAGTCCTACTGCTCTGTATGGTCAAGCTTCATCTCTAGGCACTGTCTTAAGAATTTGGTGGATGTCAGAGTTACAATTCAAGTCAACTGAGAGTCATTTTTGATTTAGTGCCACGTAACTAAAAATCAGAACAGAAGTTGTCTTTCAAGTTGAATATATGGGGACTTTTTAATCTTGTAAAAGGAAAACAATTCTCTCTTCTTTAACTGCATGCAACTTTTCAGCATTAAGTAAAATTTTACATTACTATCTCATTGTCTCTTTCAGTAACAAGAGGCAAAGTGAGTTTACGTAGGATGAAAGTCTCACCATAATCTTCTATTTTTAGAACTGAACTTTTTCCCCACAACTCCTGAAGACAAAACACCATGTGCGAGGTTGACTATTCTCATCATATTCCAGCTGACAACAGAAATAAAAGTGCCAACATCACAAAAAAGCCTTTTTCTCACAAGACTTGCAGCACATTTTTTTCTGACGGAAAGCATTCAGATGAATTTCCAAACTTGTAGATGTTTATCTAAACTATATCCACATTTTTTAACTTTTTGTAGTTTTCTTACATCTGAGACTAAAAAGTACATTCATCAGGGCCGCGGCTTAGAAAAACAATCATCCCTAGCGGATAAATTGTTTGTTTTCAGAGTTACTGCTATGAATTGTGGGGAGGGGAAGAATTGTTGTCTAAGTGTTTTGAAGATTCTCTCTTATTTGAAGTAAGCTTTAGCCTGTTTTTCCTGATTTAGTATTCCATGTACATCTTTCTGACAATGATCCTTTAAAGATATTATCCTTCTCTTTACTGAATGCAAAATGTCTTTAAAACAAAGGTTAACATGAGGAAATTCTATAGCAAACAATTCAGTAGCCCTGTATTTATCACTTGCAATAAGCCTCATTATTTACTGTTCAGATTCACTTTCTCCAGGTTTCACTACTGATCAGCCTCATCACAGCTTTTCTTCTAAAGTCACTGTACAGCAACGTATTCACAGCGTTTATCCTCGAGATACCATCTGTTCATCCTTCATGTGCTCGTTCACGGGGGTTTTTCCTGCTCGCGGGGCGTGTGGATGTGACTCAGTGCTGGAGCCTTTCTCTGGGGCTGCTGCCTGCCGTGGGCATGGCCAGTGGCCAGGCTGCTCCTGTGGTTTTGTCTCATGACACGCAGCACTTGGCAGCAGTACTAACTTTAGACATCCTTGGTCTGTGTTCCTGCTGCAGCCACTGCGCCATCCCCGCGTGGCGGTGCTGACACAGCTCTTTGTGGGTCAGAGCGGGGGGAACTTACCCGACCTGAACAGTCCTCCCCTCTTCCCCCAGATAAAGCCCAAAGCTGGGTCAGTTCCCTTGATCTGGCTCTCGGGGTGGTCTCACAAATGGTTCTGCTGAGGCAGCTGAGCAGATGGGATGCTTGCAGGGCACAGAGGGAAGGACCAAACCATTACACTGGTATTGCCTAACACCATAGTCTTATAAGCCTCAGAGTACAAACAGATGCAAATATTAAATTTATTTCCTAATACTTGTAGTTATAACTGCAATTTACCTTAATGGCTAGGTTGCTGATTTTAAGGGAGGAGGTTTTGAGACTTAGGTGTTATAACTTATCATGTAGCCTAAATTAATTTATTTATTCAAATTGATTAAAACATTGTTAGAGAAAAATCTGTAGTTAATACACCCCAGTTGGCATTAATGGCAGTCTGAGTAACAGGTACGGATCAAAGCATTGCTCCTTTTGCTAATTATTCTTTAATTGCTAGGCTAATATCATCTTTGGTTTGTTATCTTACACAGTAAAGATACATGTTTAAAACAGCAACAAAGGTCCTGCAAATGGGGTCAGGTCTGGCTCTGTTCCCTGGATTAGAGTGTGCTCTGGCATTCAGTCAAATTGAACCGATTCCAGTGATTTCTGTACTGTACCTCACTTGGGCTGGCTTTTCCTGCAAGTCTTGTAGGTCAGAAACCTGTGATTATGCCTTTGCTGCCTTGCATTCACTCTCCATATATCGTTCTTTGATCAAGCCTTCAGATATCCCATGTTTTAAAAGCTTTTATTTTTTCTCCTCCCACTCTCTGCAGTTTGGCACAAGGCAAGCAATTGACAATTTCTGTTGAAGCAACAGGTTCATCTTTATTAGTACCTTATTTTTGAGACTGGATGTGTTCAGTTGATACAAATTGCTCTTTTTGTTTTAATTTTATGGAGAAGGTGTGGCGACACAACAATAGAGGAACAGGAAAAGGTTACATGCAAAGCCCTGGCTTTTACATGTTTGTTGTGGCCTCTTTGCAAAATTGGTGCATAATGAGAGCTCTGGTACACACCCATCAAATACCTCAGAGAACTGGCTGTGAGGAATAGGCAGGTGGGCTGTTGGGGAAGAAAACTAAGGTGATAAAGTTATGACTGAGATACAGGTTCCATCCTGATTTTCACAGGGAAAGATCTGCAGTTTAAGCTGTGTGGGTAGTGTGGCTTATTTAAATTGTCACTGCAAGGGAGTGTCACTGAGTGAGTTGTGGGTGCCTGGAAGAGGCCACCCCTTCCCCGAGCCATCCCACCAGGACATGCATCCCCAGCCTGAGAGGGAACAGCCACAGGCTGAGCTGAGTTGAGCTGAAAAACCTGCTTCTGAAAGAAAATTACTCCATTCCCACCTCGTTCTGCCCCAGGCAGAAAATTAACACAGCAAAAGTGAGCGAGACATTTCCATCCGGTTTAGTGAGTGTAGGCAGATCTCATACAAGGGGGTCATAGGGAAGAAAGTGTGGGGAAGCCCCCCTTTCCACACAGGGAAATGTCCAACTGGGGCAGCGATCCCTCTGCACCTTTACTGTGCTGGTTCTAGCAAACCACTTACAACAAGTCATGCTGGGCCATTTGTGACTTTTCTGCTGAAAGATGTTACTGTTCCCATGTTGGAAGTATCAGGTTTGGTGACGTTTCATCTGTTTAATTTACTGCCTGCCTAAAGCTAATTATACTTCGTGTCACTCTGTAGACTGTGGACTCTGGGGCTCCCAGAAGGGTGGTTAACCACGGAACGCTGCAGGTCCCAGGGCTTCTCTAGGACCTCCTGTCAAACAAGCCTGAAGCTGAGCTGGCTGAGGTCCCTCCCTTGTGCCACTCACGCTACCCTATAATGAGCCACTTCAGGGAACTGAGACAAAAAGTTGCTTTCTTTGGAGCACGAGCCTTTAACTGGCTGAGGTCCCTGAGCTGCGTTAGTGCGCAGCGCTCACATCAGCACAAATCACCGAGCAGCCCAGGGGAGGGTGGAGGGCCAGGCTATGGCAACTGTAAGTTAGGTTGGCTGAAGGTGTTAGAGAAAAACACCCTGAATGGAAGCAGAAAAAATATAAAAACTTCCCTTCCAGAATACTGTTTTTCTTGAGCAATTGAGCCACTACTGAGAAATGCAAGGATATTAAGTACAAAGAAATTCAAATCCTACATAATTCTAATTAAATTTTTAATTTTGAGTCAGATTTGGGCCAGTTAAGTTATAAATGTTGAAGTAGATTTCCCAAAAAAGGAATTACTTCCACCCTTCCCCTTTTGTTTAAATACCTGTCATTCTGGTGATATTATGGGTTAATTAGTTTATTTTCTAAAATGTATTTCTGGGATATTTTCCCTTTAACTACTTCAACCCATAACCTCGTGTTCTGAGAGTTACTTAACCTTTGGTCTTGTACAGTTTACTGGAAACCATTCCTTTCCTTTTAGGATTTCTTATTTATGATTCCCTTAGCAATATAAACCACATATAGCTACTATTTCCTAACATGAAGCCTCACACATACAATTGACGTTACAGTTAATTAACAGAAGAGTTTTAGATATTTCACAAAGTTATTGACAGAAATGCTGTTCATTAATATCAAATGCTTGACATCATTTACTGTAAGAAGAGATTGTATTCTCAGATTAAAAGCATATTAAAAAGTAAATCAAATTTATTTTCCAGCTAAAGGGCTACTATAGGAAAAAGTTAACATTGCTTGGATATCCGATGTGTAGTTCTATGCCTTAAAAAGTTTGGATTTCTTTCAAGTTGTGCTCTAACATATCTTGGCATACAAATGTTTTCTACACTAATTTTAAAGCTTAATTTTAAACTCTTACAATCAATTTTATTACTGCCTCAATATTATTTGTTAGGGAATCCCCAATGAGAAAAAGTCCAAGAAATCCAGTAAGACTATTTTTAATACTCTGAAGATATATAAATACCAGTGTTGAAACTATTTTTAGTTTGATCTTTTGTCTGATTCACTGGTCTGTACCAATTGTTTTGAACTAAGCACAGACAGAGCCTGGTAGCCAGTTGAACTGGGTTTACAACTTTGGAAGCTGCTTAGACTAATAACTTTCATGTACTGTCTTGACTGGAAAACATTCATTTTCAGTTTATGGTCATACTGTGGCAGACACACCCCTCCCTTTGTGATAATAAATACAAAACTGCATTCTGTGATATGGATCTTTAATACATTGACTGTTTTTGGAAGGTGCTACTGCAAAAAAATTTAAAGCATAAAATACACAGATAAAATACCCAGTTTTTCTTAACACAGATAAAACGTGGAGCAAGCAATGTCCCATTTGGTGCCTCTGGTGCTTTAGAAGGCTTTTCCTTTTAATGTTTCTTGAACAACTGTATAAACCCAGAGGATTAGAGTCTGCTGTAGGAGAGCACCAAGAAGGGCAGCTGTTGTTCTCTTCAGCATTTTTTTGCTGAGCCATCAGGACAGCTTAATGCAACTACATGCTAAAAAAGTCATGCATTATAGTGATTGTGGGTACATACAGTCCTGCTGAGTCCCTGCCCAGCTGAAACAATTCCATAGCTGATTGATTGTGTCTTCTTTTTTAACTGTGCAAAACTGGAGAAGATGTGTATGTTTGAATTCAAATGGAAAGCTGAGTAGCAGATTCCAGAGACCTTTGCTTGTCTGAGTATATTTAGTTCAGCAAAAGGGTTTATTAAGTTAGAGCAAAAATTGCCATAAAACTACTTACTAGCACCTTCCTGTCTGTATTTTACCCATCATCTTGGAGGTGACCAGTTTCCATTATCTTATATTCTTTGCCTCCCAAATGTTACCACCTGGATGTAACTACTATTATGATATTTTAGCCTAACAATCACAGAAACCAGAAGTAAATTACGAAATTAGAGAGTAGTCTGAACACTGAGCAATTTTCTAATGATACATTTTGCAATTGTTGTCTGCTTTCTGATTAATCAACAGATTGTGAACCTCAGTGTCAAAAAATGCTTTATTAAAAAAGCCAGACTGAATAAAAGTAAAACTGAATAGTTAATTGTTTTTCTCAGGAGCCAGTGCAGCCTTGAATGCTTTAAATGTTAACTAGCCGACATTTTACATGATAAAGGGACATGACATTTTGTACAGATAATCATATTTTCAGTCTGTCAAAGTCAAGCAATTATAATGCCTCAAAAAAAACATTATGCAATGAAATACATGAGAAAAAATATTTTGAGCGCTCTAAAGTATGTATCATGTTTTAGAATGGATGTATTCTGTATTTTAACATGAATCTTTCTTAATGTCATGGATAATAGAATTGTTTTAGACAAATTCCATTTTTTAATGGAAAGGTAATCTAAGTAAGTTTGGTACAGACCTCACGGAATTATTTACCAATCAAATAATAGCAAAATGTTGAATTTAACAAGTTCAGCCTTTTCTCTTACTGGTTTTCTTAATGGGAAAATATTTGTAGCTCATTGGTGTTATTTCTTCTTAACATATGGGAACACCTGGGTCTCCAAAGGCATAAGCAGCAGGTCAAACATTTTATTTTGTATTTGTAGACAGATGATTTGTGAATATTCAGGCATCTCTGTGGCCTTTTTGATAATGAAAGCAAAAGGACTGATCATATGATTTGGTTTTGCTCGATGATTAAGTGACATGAACCCTTGCAATAAGATTTCTAATTTGAATACATGTTAAAAATCCATTTTATAATTCATTCATTTAAACTCTGTTGTTTTGTTCAATATAAATTACCAGCCAAACCATTCTTTATATACATATCTGATGAATAAATATATAGGATCTGCAAATACAGCAAAACTAAATTAATTTTAATGGGTGAAGCTTTACTGAGTAATATTCTTCCAGAACTGACTGGGATCACTTTATTAATTGAATAGCTCATTCTCCAGCTAGGAAAAATACTGAGCTAGTATTTAATCAGTTATTCCTTTCTGTGTTTTGTCTTTTCTACTTTCCATAATTTTTTAATATACAGCAGTACCTTTTTATCCCAATCCACTCTGCCGATATATAAGGAGCTAGAGGATGCAGCTAAGCCTATTCTTGGGAAGGGGTTAGGGTAGAAAGATAAGGACCAGCAGCATATCAGCTGACTGACTGTAATGAGGATTGATTCTGGGACCAAATCGAATAGTTAAAGCTCCCAGCCCTTGCTCTGTCAAAGAAGACTCAGCCCTCTTACATGCTGCACTCTGGACATCAAGCCAGGCGGAAACTCAATCAACTAAAAAATGGAGAGGCAAAAGCAGCTAATGAAAACCACCACCTCTACTCCAATGCAAAGGCAAAAATAAACGTAAACCACCTGGCTGGCCTGTTTGACTTTAGACCGGGATGGATTACAGCAAAAAAGACACATAAGCACCTGGAACAGCTGGGGTACGGCAGTCGTGGTCCACATGTTACCTCTCAGCTGAAACCTGTTGGGTCCAAATTAAGATGTTGAGTCAGAAAGCTCATTAGGTACAGACTAAGCAAGGGGTGTGAGCATATGTGCTCTAAGGACTGCACAATGGATCCACAGAGGAGAGGTGGAAGTCCGAGATCCAAACTCCCAGGGAGCCTTTAAAGTTTTCCGCCCCACTGGAACCTATTGTTCCGTGTTGGCTTAGCCTGATCTGAGTCAAGGACACAAGAGTGGTTTGCACAAGGCTGACAGTCCTGCTCACTCAAGAGTGAGCCCATTAGGCTTTCTATGGAGACCTAGGAATAGGCACATCAAGAAAAGTTTAGTAATACATTTATTCTAGTTGCTTATTCTGAACTATGGTGAAAAGCTGTAATGAGGGAAAATACTTCTTTTCTACCCCGAGGATAATTAAAATATTGATGAAGAAACATCAATTTGAGGTTAAGCAGAGCCTATGTATAATTTATTAAATTACAGTATATAAGGAGGAATGACTTAAGCACATGAGATTGTGGTTATATCTAAGCTAATCAAAGGATATCAAATGTATATATGAAATCCAGAAAAAACATTGCACTTTCAACTGCATGTGCATTACACTTGAGCAAAACAGAACCACTCCACAGAAGGGCCATAGTATTTATAGATCCTAGGATAGAATAGCTAAAGGCTCAGGGATTCGGGTTCCAGTTTGCTACAACAGTTGTGTGATGCTTCTCCTTGTCCACTACAAAGAGAAGCCCAGATCATCTGGCCAGGCTGCTTAAATGCTCAAATGGAGTGTATAAGAAGTATTCCAGGCTTGATAGTCCTTACTCAGATGCATTTGCAATCTAAGGGAAAAGAGGAACAGAAGTTGTATTACCCTCAGCTTAGAGGGAAACTAAGGCAATGTTTTATGTCTATATAAATAGCAAGTTACTTGTGCCCCTCTGAAGTCTGAAAACTAGACTGCACGAAAGGGGAAGCTTGGAACAGAGCCCGTATTGTCTATATCCCAGTACTGTACAAGAGGACTGTCTGCTGGCTAGTGAACAGTCAAAAATGAAAGTTAAAATAGGGAAAAGTAAGTAAAATGCCATCTTAGTCTTTTTTTCAAGCCTAAGAGCTTTTATGAAACCTCATTTGAGTTTCCACAAATATTTATCTTATGCAAACATCACTGTGCATTAAAGGAGTTTGTTCTTGTTCTGGTAGCAATCTCGGTTGTCATCTGATTTCACTCACAAACCACTTTAGGCTTCGTAATAAGACTCCAAGGTATCTGTAAAAGCAATCATTTCAGAAGCAAGTACTTGTGCCTGGAGTGTCCTTATATACTGGTATCACTAATAATGCAGCTGATAATTTTACATTGCTTTCACTCGATGATCTGAGAGCAAAATACCATGAATATAAAGTCTGTGAGGAGAGCCATGCAGTTCAGTGCCAGATTTCTAGACCCTCTAGTCTTTTCAACATGTGTGATGGTAACCTCCAAATGGGAGGATTGCAACCTGCTCTGTAAAACTCTAGAAATATAAAGCAGCAGCAAACTTTATGAAGTAATGTCTGCTTTACATGGCATGTTAAACAAACAATAAAGCAAAGCAATGATTGTTTAATGTAAAAATATATTGAAGAGAAATATATTAAAGTGTATTTAATATGACTGCAGTAGGTTTAGGAGAGCAATGAAATTTCTTGGGGAAAACTGTAAAACGGTTAAATGAGACTGTGACCTCATTAAGTTTTTATGTGAGTATGTTTTTGTCAACACACACCTTGTAGGCAATCTTTTTTTTTTTAACTTTGTAATCTTGCTATTACAAATGCCCCATTGATCAAATACCAATCTCAAGATCTAGATAGGAGTGTTGTAACTAAGTCATGACATAGGAAAACTTAAAAGGATGACTGTAGATTTTCACTGAAAATTTATCAAAGTTCGGTCAAATGACTGTCTTGTACTCTATTTTTTGCTACTGTGTATTCTAACAGCTGAATTAGCACAACTCCTAATTTTGCTAGAAAACTTTCCAATGCTATGCAATCTACTTTTGGTTTTGTTTTGCTTTTAATTCCCCAATGGCAGAAGTTTCATATTTCACCCAGGTACTGGTAATTAGCCAAGGAAATTATTTAAAATGCCAGATGTCACGTATTAAATATAAATAACCTATGATTTTGTGTGCAGAATGCAAGCCTCTTTCCTATATGACTTCTTCAACATAGGCTCTATACTGAAATATTATCTTTCTCCTGCAGAACACCGTTCTGCTTGCTTAAACAATGGATGTGCCTTGTTAGCTGTAAGAGACATGAAGGCTGTGATAATTTTGTTTGTATGCCATTTGCAAATGAGTTTAAGAGTATTAAGTATACACATTGGTCAAAAAAATGTCCCTTGTTGTACTCATGCTTTCTTCAATGCAGCTGTAAAAGGCATAACCATGGCTGCAGCCAAGGAACACAATCTGCTCAATCCAGGAGTCTTTCTCTGTGCTTTCTCATCTGCCCTTTCTATGCCACGCTGGTGTGTGTGGCTTCTAAACAGGTCCAGATTCAACCACAAATGGGAATGAGATCAAGCACATGAAATGCAACCTTCTGTGTTATATTCCTAATTCGAGGCTGTTTGGTTGATTGAATCATGCAGAACGAATGCCTGACCATGCGTCTTGCAAAGCCTATTCTGGCTACAATTGCACAGCTGGCTTTGATTTGCTGCCCATAGGAAGGGGGGAGGAATCCCTATTACTCCAACACAAATACAGATCTGGGATGTGGCTGCAGATCCAGAATTCCTAGCTATCCAGCATCGGATGATGTGTGGAAAATAAAACAGCACAATGTAGCCCTCAGGTTTTTGGAGCTGAAAGTCACAACACGCCTAAAAAATAGCCGCAGTTTGGAAAGGATTCAAATACCACAGGAAGCACGTTCCTTCCTTCTCAAGTCACATGCAATAACTCCAGCTCCTGACCAGATCAAGGTGTATCTCCATCTGGATGCAATAACACAGCCTAGAAGCAACAAGGACAGAAACCACCTATGCATATTAAATAAATGAATAAGTAAAGGAAACTTCTCCTCACAAAACCACAAGTGAAATAAAGCTGCCCTTGTTACTGCCACCGTTTCATTTCTCAGTAACCAACAAAAGCCAAATCAGCCATCCATGCCCTGGACCTCAAGCACAGAGGTTGACATAATTCCCTGGAAATTGATGTGAGCTCACTCATGTCAGTTGTTTTACCAACTCACTCCCAGTCACACCACAATTACTCTTTAGCTGTGTAGAAGAGGTTTGAAGGTGTATTTCTCTTTACAGTTTCAAATGCAGAAAGGATGTGCTTTTTGGTGCAGTACAACAGAGTCAGCAAAATGAAAGCTATGGTGAAGACAAGATGAAAAGATGATATTGGCAGTGGAAGTATTGAACTCAAAGCCATACATCTCCTTTTGAAGTAAAGTTTATAAAGTTTACTGTAAATAATTTACAATACCACCTTACCTTTTACATATTTTCTAAATTCTTGTTAGGTGGTCATGTCATAACCAATTACTCTGTTTATTTTAGGACATATAGTCCATTTTCTTTTTCAGTTGACAGCAGTAGGTAGGACTGAAAGCAATAGCTGATGGTCCTGCTTATATCATAGCTTTCTGAATGAGTAGTGGAGACAAGAAAAAGGGGAGACGAGAGTTACTTTACAGTTAAGGGAAATGAACAAGTCATTAATATTAAAATCTTTAATTCAGCATATTCATTAGAATTATACTCTGAGCATCTTATCAAAGAACATGGATCAAATACTTGTGTTCAAATCCACCCTTATGAAGAGAACAAGTTTGATTGTATTTTTCACCAGGGACATGCATAATGAATAATCTACTGGTATAATAGAACAGGAAACTGCTGTGGTTGCTCCATTTGCTGTAATTTGACACAACAATTATTTCACAATAAGACAAAGTCTAATTCAGCTGCTTTGAAAAGCAAAAAATTACCCCAAAGTTTTTAGACAAAAATTAGCTGTTAAAAGTAATTTTATGTATAGTATATTTTACCGACTCGTTCATCGTAGATCTGTTTTCATTCAAGAATGTATGAGGGTTTTTCTTAACCACAGTTAATCCAATTACACATACTTTTCCAGCTTGTCTTGCTACATGACCTTGGATTTAGAGATAAAAAGAGGCTACAGGCCAACTGGGTGTGAGTTCCTTATAAAGGTTCGGGCTTCCTTCAGGAGAGGGAATTGTCTACCCTAACAAGAGCATGAACCTTTGGTTTAAGTGTTGTAAGAACAGTCGCTGTAGCTGTTCATGTATTTTCAGTAAAGAAATAGCTAGTGGTGTGTGGGAAGTGATAATGGCGAGGACAGTGCTTTACAAGATAAGTAAAAAACATATGGCTGTTTTTGCACTAGAAGCAACTTCCCATTTTGGGCAAGCTTGGGCAAACTCCTGCTGTCCTATGTCGTGCAAAGTATTTTTTTAATATTATGCATTCTGTTTCCACTAGAATTGCAATGTCACAAAGTAGCTTTTCATTTAGGCTTGCTTTCTTCAGCACAGATTACTGACCTTCCTCAGAAGTGCATAGAGAGAGAGAATTCACAGAGAATTCACTGCACTCTGTTAAGAGCCTCTGGACAGAGGATTATTCACTGTAGCTAATTCCTCTTCCCGTGAGCCTTCTTTTCTCACTTTCATTCACAGGCTCTACCGAGAACATCCAGGTACAAATGCATGCCTGGGATTATGACATGCCTGTTTGGATCTGTCTAAACAGCAACAAACATGGAAAGACACTGTGCATAGAAATAACTGAAATTATTTTAGAATCAAGCAATATTAATCTCCAGGTGGCCATAGAGTCACAACACACTAACTAGTTCAGCTGATTTTTCAACTGAGTAATGAAACCTTAGAGATAGCAATGATACTTCTGGTTAATATGAGTTTCACATTCCATAACAAATTAAACTGTGAATATTACATAACTGTCTATAAGTAAACTTGACTATTTGTGATTAAACTACAGTAGTTTAAATCCCATCAATGCCCAAGTTTCAGCACAAACCTAAGATCTTTCTAGATCATATGTATTAAGGATTAATATTTTGCTAATTCCACAGCACACAGTGACTGTTTCATTAAGTTAGAACCATAGAATAGAATCACAGAATCATTTAGGCTGGAAAAGACCTCCAAGATGATTGAGTCCAACCTTTTACCGATCACCACCTTGTAAACCAGACCAGGGCACTGAGTGCCTTGTCCAGTTGTTCCTTGGACACCTCCAGGACTGGTGATTCCACCATCTCCCTGGGCAGCCCCTTCCAGTGCCTGATGACCCTTTCCATGGAGAAATTCTTCCTGATGTCCAACCTGAACCTCTTCTGGAATAGCTGAAGACCATGTCCTCTCATCCTGTTGCTGATTGCCTGCGAGAAGAGGCCAACCCCCACCTGGCTACACCCTCCTTATAGAAAAGGGATAAAGTCACCCCTGAGCTCCCCCAGCTCCCTCAGCCACTCCTCACAGGACATGTGCTCCAGACCCTTCACCAGTTCTGTTGCCATTCTCTGGACATGCTCCAGCAAGCAGCTCAATGTCTTTCTTGAAGTGAGGGACCCAGAACTGGACACAGGACTCAAGTATTAAGCTCCCCTCAAGTTGCTCTATGATTTCTTAGAGTGCAAATTCCAGACACATCAGGACAGTTCAAGTTT
Organism: Promerops cafer; assembly: GCA_013398275.1. Taxonomy (NCBI): domain Eukaryota; kingdom Metazoa; phylum Chordata; class Aves; order Passeriformes; family Nectariniidae; genus Promerops; species Promerops cafer. The sequence goes on along the minus strand of VZSE01005852.1, from coordinate 1,252,826 downwards.
ATATACTGCCATCTCCTGCAGGGAACAGATGGTCATGCTGCAAGAACAACTTAAAGTCTATGTTTTATTTTGCCCTTCTTTTTGCCTTTACACCTTAGTGGAAACTATAGGTTATGGTATGTTATTGTGCAGGCAGAGCATCCTGAAGCTTCTTCCTGCTGACTGCTAGGCTCCCTTTGTTGATGACATACATTGCTAAGGAATATTTTAATTAGTTTCCTTATAGTTGAAAACTTTTAGATGCAGATCTCACAAAATGCAAGACTGAGAAGACACTATTCCATGCTTTAAAATGCTTTTTGGAATTGGTTTCAGAGGAGAATTCCCCACAGTTCTACAGCCTTGGTGCAGCAGCTGTGGTGACCAGAAAGCGAAGTGCACGAGGAAGCGCCACAGTGCAAGGCAGGGTGGCTGGGCACTGGAACAGGCTCCCGAAGGAAGCGGTCACAGTACCAAACCTGCCTTGTTGGGACAAGGTTCTCAGGCACGTGGTGGGATTCTTGGGGTGCCCTGTGCAGGCCCGGGAACCGGGAGATCCTTGTGGGTCCCTTCCAGCTCAGTGTTCTGTGGTTTTGTTTGCNAGGCTCCCGAAGGAAGCGCTCACAGTACCAAACCTGCCTTGTTGGGACAAGGTTCTCAGGCACGTGGTGGGATTCTTGGGGTGCCCTGTGCAGGCCCGGGAACCGGCTCCCGAAGGAAGCGCTCACAGTACCAAACCTGCCTTGTTGGGACAAGGTTCTCAGGCACGTGGTGGGATTCTTGGGGTGCCCTGTGCAGGCCCGGGAACCGGGAGATCCTTGTGGGTCCCTTCCAGCTCAGTGTTCTGTGGTTCTGTTTGCTTGATTGCCACTGTTCCCACTGAGCCGGAAGGCAAGTAACTAACAGCTTTGAGTCCTGGAGCCAGCATTTGTTACCCAAGCGACATTCCTCAGCTTACGCCATCCTACCTAATTACTCGAGTCATTAGTTGGTGCCAAGAGCACCACCTATTTACATGGGGTGTTTTAGAAAGTAACGCTCCGCAGGCCGCACAGGAATTGTGCTCCTTTGCTCTGACGTGGGGCGGTCTGCGCTTAGCAGAAGGGGTCACAGAGCGGGACCGGGACCGGGA